>WNWK01012547.1:0-18838 GCA_009830355.1 Cherax destructor
TTTGTACAATGACTAAATAAAGTATTATTATTATTATTATTATTATTATAAGGATAGGGAGTTCTTGGAGCTCAAGCTGCTCTAAAATGTCATCACCACACGTCTGGAAATTCCGTTGGACAATGGTGTAGGGCAAAATGACAGAACCACAACAAGAATTGAGGGAATGGTGCTTGTCAATAGTAACAGGAGCAGTATCTATGGTTGTAAGAAGAGAAAGATCGCGAGCTTGGCCAGCATTCTGGACCGTGATGATGCGAGTGTCACTCTTGAGAGCGTGAAATGAGATGTCTTTACCAACATGGCGTAGCAGAGACGTCTGAAAGATAAGTATTAGGAGAAGTCGGTCACAGAGTAAAAAACTTTGTCCATTGAGTAGTTTGAAACAGAGAGTTTAAGGGGAGTGCGTGACGAGCTGGTCGTTTCTGAGATGAACGAGAAGGAAGTGTTGAATCGTCATGTGTGGGTCTTGGTGGGTTGGGTGTGGGACCGGGGTGGTCCGATGGGAGACGGGCGAGCGATTCGAAAATTGCCGCACCGTCGAGGGAGAAGCCGGAATCAAGGTCAGAGAAGAGCGAAGGTCAGACGTATCGAAAGGGCCAGTCGGGTTCCTGGTACCTGAAGCAAGTGACGAACCGGCACCAGCAAGAGGTACAGGGGTATTAGGGTTGTCCGAAGAGTCGTCCATTAACGAGGTAGGGTCAGAACTAGGTGCGGTATCAAGGGGCCCGGGGGTAGGTTCACAGATTAGGGCATCCATGGTTAGGTTACTTCTTTCTTTTTGTTTTAAAAAAAAAAAGAAAGAAAATAAAAAAAAAAAAAAAAAAAAAAAAAAATAGGGGGGAACGTGGAGGAATAGCTCCTAGGAGGAATGAAAGGGGCGTAAATCCCCCTCCGCGCCCAAGAGAACCTCAACACCGCAAGTAGTGCAGATGCTGCATGGAACCTGTGCCATACCCTACCCTTCATGCCAGTAAACCAGCAATCCGGGATAGCAACCTCCAATCCACCGAGCCACCTCGGCGGACAAAAGAGAGGGCAGCTGGATATCGCCACAAAGCATACCGCCTTTGGCCACCACCCCCGGAATCCGAAAGGTGGCCTCCAGAGATACACCCGCCGCCCGAAAGATACCCAAGGCCACCCCCCGGGAGACCGGAGAGGGATCGGAACATCCCCAGGCGATCCAGATTCCACGGCAAACTACACCACCGCCGAGAACCTCAACGGAATGGGATTGGACCACGGTACCCTTCCCCCTACCTAGGAACTAGAAAGCCTGTGGAGAGAAGCTCCCAGGGTAAAAATGGGAAGGAAATAAGGGAGGGATGAGGAGGAGGAGGAGGGGAGGAAAGGGAAAAGGGAGGATGGGGAAGATGGGAAAGGGGAGGGGGGATTGGGGGGTAATTAGGTTCGGTCTGAGGAAGAAGACCAAGAGGTCCAATTCCTCAGACCGATAGCCTCTTTACCGCAACAAGGAGCCCCCTTAAAGAGGCATAAACATTTAAAAATATACTAAAAAGGTTATAAATGCTGCAAAGGTGACATTAAAACAATATCAAAGATGGTTGACACAAACC
Organism: Cherax destructor; assembly: GCA_009830355.1. Classification (NCBI taxonomy): domain Eukaryota; kingdom Metazoa; phylum Arthropoda; class Malacostraca; order Decapoda; family Parastacidae; genus Cherax; species Cherax destructor. The sequence goes on from WNWK01012547.1 coordinate 1,581, forward strand.
CACTACCATTATAATTTGCTCAATATCATGAACCTAGGTAAAACAATATCTCTAATCCTCTCAAATGTAATGTTAATCATTCCATTGTGTCCACCTCAGGTTAATAATCAAAACTGTAATTCTTTTCTACCAAACTTACTAAAGCCATATAGCATGAACTAATAAAATATTCAGTTTTCTTGTAATCATTGTAGCTCACCCAATGACCATTTGTACAGTTATTACACTGATATTGCCTTATTAATCATAATTTAATCTTAAGTTTGCCCGAAATGCTCTGCATATAAAGGGGCTTTTGGCATGTACACCAAATTGTTATACTCCTTTGTACAAACATGTATCATGCTAAAATAAAATTACAGTGGTACCCCGGATTTCGTCAATAATTCATTCCAGAAGGCTGTTCGAGTGCCGTTACTGAACAAATTTGTTCCCATAAGGACGAATGTAAATTAGATTAGTCTGTTTCAGACCCCCAAAAATACACTTACAAAAATACACTTACATAATTGTTCGAGTTGGGAGCTGTAAGAAATCCGGGGTACCACTGTATATTATTATTATTATTATTATGCGTGAGCGTGTTAGATAGGAGCGAATGGAGACAAATGGTTTTTAAGACTTGTGCAAGGTAACATTTATGAAGGGATTCTGGGAAACCGGCAGGCTGGACTTGAGTCCTGGAGATGGGAAGTACAGTGCTGGCACTCTGAAGGAGGGGTGTTAATGTTGCAGTTTTATAACAGTAGTGTAAGCACGCCTCTGGCAAGACAGTGATGGAGTGAATGATGATTTAAGTTTTTTTTGAGGGGGCCACCATACCTTGGTGGGAAACCACCTGTGTTAAAAAAAAAAAAATTATTACGTGTAAACTCCATTATGTGTATACTGAAGAAAAGAAATTATTTGTATTTGTGTATAAAGTTCCACCATGTATTGTGATTTTTTGTAAATCTAATTGAAAAAAGGATCCAAATAGCACATATGAAGGCCTTTCCACATGCTATTGAATTTTTAATATACTTCAATTGAATTTACAAGAAACTGCAATATACAGAGGAGCTTCATAAGAGGGTCGATAGTAAATATTAACTCTCTTTATTGCAAACTAGTTATCGTCAAGTCTTTCTTGCAAATAATTTATTGCCAATGTTACAACAACCAAAACCATTGTGATGACGGCATAACAATTCCATAGGAATCGCTAAAATTGATGCAGTGTCTATAAGACACATTCTGGACAACTGTAAAGTCCTGAACCACAGGACACAAAGTGCTTCTGTATTTAACGAAACAATGAAGCACATTTATTGCTAAACAACGACTTGTTACACAATTATTTCATGGGTGCACTCATAATACGATTATCGAATTCCTATAGAGAAGCTGCCTTACTACTGAGCATTGAACTTATGTATAATTCACAGTCGTAAAACCTAACTCCAACACACGTACGTGTCTTGTATCAAAAACCGAAAGAAACTTATTGACCAGCATGAATATTGTCATGGTATGGTGGAGCTAGAAACAACATGATCTAACATACTACATAGCATGATAAATGAGACTCTTGAAATATTGTACTAAATGTTTAGTAAAACTTATTTTTCACATTTGAGAAAGTCTTTGTATTTTCTTCAAAATTTATTGCCCACTACAGACAAATTTTATATGAGAAAGTCTTTGTTATGTATAATGTTAGCTTGTTACTAACATCAACCAACTAATACCCATTCCAAAGAGTCTTACAACTTCACAAGAGGACTGACAAAAGAATCCTCACTAATCAGCAAACTTCTTGCTGAAAGTTTACCAGAAGACGGGCACGGGAGACGTCACATAACACAAACCTCCTTTCATTAACATTTAAGAGTAAAAAACTGTATGAAGATTGATTTGCACTTGACAAATATATGCTTATGATATTTCCCTACAAAAATTAACCTCAACAATAATCCCTCCAATAAATGAGGGAATAAATACTATAACCTTGAAGGCGCAGTACACTTCTCCATATAGGAAAAATGTTTTCTTAAAATCCACTACACTATCTAAACCACATCACTCACCACTACCTAATAATTTCCTTTACTGAGTATTTTATTAGCAATAATTGTAAGACCTAAGTGTATCCGAGAATGAAAGGAGGTTAGGCATGGTTTCTATGTTAGTTTTGGTCCAAAAATAAAAAATCTTTATATCATTGCCAAATAGGCCAAACTCCTTTAAAAAATAAACTTTCCCAAAAAATTCTTTTACAGAAAGTAAGATCATTTTTTTGTCATTGACAATGTTATGAAGATTTTTATTTTTGGACCAAAACATAGAAACCTCACTTAACCTAACTTAACTCGGCCCTGATAATCTCATAACTCATTCATACCATCCCAGAGATTTACAAATATGAAGCCAATTACAATACCATATTATTAATTACATCTACATTTGATTTGGGATACGACACATCAATGACATTCTTTTATTCAATAAAAAAATAAATCTCACTATAAAATTAGTGATTAATTTTTACAACCCAGTTGTACTTATCTTAAGAAAAAAAAAATGGTTTTAAATTTACTTACAAATGGTGATTTTTGTAGATTGTGTTAATTACAACTTACAAATAATTAAGACCATGCCTAAGTATTATGGTAAGTACAGAAAGTATATAACAGCCTAACTTGGCATGATGGTTCAACTAAAAATTAAAAACTATGGTATACATGTCAAAAAAAATTGCACTTGACCCAAGATTGCATACAATGGGATATTTTGGACCATTCTCAATTCATGTGAACACAATCAACCAAATTACAGTAGTGAGTGTCACTGTGCTTGCGAGCAGTCTCTTCCACTAATGCCGGAATGATTTCCTAACTGGATGCCTTGTGTGGGAAGAATAATGGAGCCGGGAGTCACATAATCACCAATCATCAATGCACTGTTTACCGGAAAGTTCCCACCACCAACACTGCTGCCACTGACCTGAAAGGCAAGGTAATAATGTACATTACAGGCTTATGCTATACCTGCAATTTTAAATCAAGTGTGCAAATAACCAGCACATAGGAAAATGAAACTTGGGATGTTTTGGTTTGACTTGGACCACTAACAAGTTGTTAGTTCATGGTCCAAGTCAGACCAAAACATTGTCAAAAGTTTTAATCTCCTATGTCCAGGTTATTTGTATTTTGTTCAAGTCACATTATTATGCCTTTTTATTTTTTTTTGTAATAACACGTAGGCTGTTTCCCACTGAGGCAGGGTAACCCGAAAAAGAAGAAACACTTTCATCATCATTCACTCCATCACTGTCTTGCCAGAGGTGTGCCTACACTACAGTTAAAAAACTGCAACATATCTCCACCCCTCCTTCAGAGTGCAGATACTGTACTTCCGACCTCCAGGACTCAAGTCCTGCTAACTGGTTTCCCTGAATCCCTTCACAGATGTTACTTTGTTCACACTCCAACAGCATGTCAAGTCATAAAAATCATTTGCCTCCACTTGCTCCTACCTAACATGCTCATGCACACTTGAGGGACGTCTAAGCCCCTTGCACATAAAACCTCCTTTACTCCTTCCCTCCAACCTTTCATAGGACAACCCCTCCCCTGCCTTCCTTCTACTACAGATTTATACAGCCTCCAAGTCATTCTATTTTGTTTTATCTAATCAGTCCCTGAGGGACTGATTACCTCAAACTCCTCAATATCACACTTTGTTACCAGAGTAACAGAGAGGATCAAGAACACTTCATCAACATCAAGGCACCTATTGAATGGTTCTGCTCCACTACAGTAATTTTTGTATATAAATGGAGCATAAAGATGCCTCATACCCCAGAGGCCATATCATAACAGTCAATTTTACATAACTGGAGGCTCTTCTATATAAGACAGAACAATACATAATGTAATTCTCTGTACTGATGAAAAGAATACATGAGTATCTTTATTGATGAAATGATCTGCCTACACAAGAGGCTTTTTCCATCAAATGCACGTAAAACATTGTGGCAATAAAGATACAGGCGGGCCCCACTTATACAGCAGGTTAGGGTTTGGGCTACTACTGTAAAGTGAAACATTGATTTTTTTTTTACTTTCTAATGCATATAAAAGCCTGATAACATGTTTACACTATCATATACATGTATTAAGTAAACAATAGAGACAGGCCTAAAATATGCATATACAGTACACACAACAAAGTAACATTTATGAAGGGATTCAAAGAAACTGGTTAGCCGAACTTGAGTCTTGGAGGTGGGAAGTACAGTGCCTGCACTCTGAAGGAGGGGTGTTAATGTTGCAGTTTTTTAATTGTAGTGCTGACACACCTCTAACAAGACAATGATTAAAATGAATGATGATAAAAGTGTTTCTTCCTTTCTGGATCACCGTACCTTGGTGGGAAACAGCCAATGTGTTAATAAAAAATAAAATAACATTACTTTTATTTTTTCAACTCACTGGACGTCTCCCACCAAAGTAGGGTGACCCAAAAAGAAAAAGGAAAACTTAAGTTTTTCTTTCTAGGTCACCCTGCCTTGGTGGGATACAGCCAGTTCATTGAAAAAAAAAAAAAACATTACTTACCTTAATTAAAATATTTTCGTTCTTAGTTTATAGTGAGTAGTGAATATATTTATTACAGGAAGTCTGAATAACACTTGTCAGTACAGCCTCTCCTCATTTAATGACAGAGGTCTGTTCCTAAGTCCAAGTCAGTAAACGAATTCACTGCTAAGCAAGGAGCATACTATATTGGTAGTGGGTTTGTGTCAACCATCTTTGATATTGTTTTAATGTCACCTTTGCACAATTTATAACATTTTAGAAGTTTCAAATGTTTATACAATAGTGTACTGTATACTGTTATAAACAGAATAGAGGAAATCAGCTCTAATATATATTATTTAGGTATGTATACTGGTCGTAAGTCCAAGTCGTTGGTAAACGAGTACGTCGCTAAGTGAGGAGAGGCTGTATTGCATACCATCAAAAATATACTACTTTGTACAGCCAGGACAATAAACTGTAGAATAGTCCCCCCATATCCGCGGGAGATACGTTCCAAGACCTACCACAGATACCTGAAACAGTGGATAGTAGTGAACTCTATATACAGTGGACCCCCGCCTAACGAGCAAAATTCATTCCAGAAGCCTGCTAAAGTGCCATTACCGAATGAATTTACTCCCTTAAGAAAAAATGTAAAGTAGGTTAGTCCATTTCAGACCCCCAAAAATACACTTACAAAAGCACTTACAATATTATACTTACATAATTGTACGATTTCCGGGGTGCTCGTTAGGCGGGGGTCCACTGTATAAGTAATTTTTTGTTTACATACATACCTATGATAGTTTAATGTGATAAGTTATGCACAATAAGTTGAGAATTATTACTTTTTCACTGATGGGAAGCACTTCACGGCTTCTCTTAGGCTTTGAAGAACTGCCACCATCACTACTTTTGCACTTTGGTGTCATTATTAAGCAAAATTATGGGTTATTTTTGGCCACAGTGAACCGTAGATAACTGAAACAGCAGATACCGAATACGCAGATATGGGGGATCGCTGTACTTTACCTTACCGTACATTACTTCAATCACTCGTGCCTCACTGCACAATGGGATAATTGTGGATACAAACCTGTCTGCTGGAGTGAGAAGTGGACCTTGAGAAAGTGGTAGCAGATGAAGATGGAAGGCTGGAAGACCTCTGAGAGCTTCCTTGCAGTGGAAGATTTAGCGGCAGTGAACCTAAGTTGGTGTTTGCTAGTGGCAGATTTGGCTGACCTGAAAAATTTAACTATTTTGAGTACAGGAGGTAGAATATACTGCAAGATCAACATACACTATACTACAGTAAATTAAATCACAGTGGACCCCCGGATTTCGTCAATAATTCGTTCCAGAATGCTGTTCGAGTGCCGTTACCGAACGAATTTGTTCCCACAAGAAAGAATGTAAATTAGATTAGTACGTTTCAGACCCGCCAAAATACAGTGGTACCTCGAGTTACGATATTTTTACGTTCGAGAATGCTGTTCAAGTGCCATTACCAAACGAATTTATCCCCATAAGGAATAATGTAAAATAGACTAGTCCTTTTACACCCCCAAAAATATACCTACAAAAGCATTTAAAAAAATAAACTTACATAAAAGGGCGATTTTGGGGACCATCGTAACTCGAGGTACCACTGTACACTTAAAAAAGCACTTACAAAAATACACTTACATAATTGTTCGAGTTGGGAGCAGTACAAAATCTGGGGGTCCACTGTACATACATACATACATACGCAAACACGTGAGTACAACTACATATTACACGATGTGGCAGGTTGTGTGGCATCAATGCCAGAAGATTCAAATTCAAAATCTTATTTCTACATGAAATATTTTTTGTACAGAAATGGGTGAAACTTGAGAGCATGTTGTGAGCCCAAAGTTATGTTGAAGACTTCAGGCAAGCTTAAGCCTAACTTAACCTTTGAGTGTCGGTCCCAAAGTACTACGGCTCTGAAGCCTGGGTCGGTCCTGTAGTACTACGCATGAGCTCAGCTCACTCAGATAAGCTGTGAGTGGTAAATTTGGGCCTAGATATGACAGAATGGGTCTATGTGGTAAGTGTGCATCATATAAAAAAAATCTTGCAGCATGCAGTGCATAATGAGGAAACCTGTGACAGCATTTTTGTTTTAAAACAGCTACCTTGTAGTGTATTTTTGTATGGTTTTTATGGTTGCATTCTCAGTTTCTTGATCTCATTGATTGGTTTCAGGACTGAAAGTAGCAGAAATGTTTGATTTCTGCCGATATCCTAATAAGCATCCAACTGGCGAGTCTAATACGCATTTGGGAATACGCTGACATTATACAATTATTACAATAATGCAGTAGTCTGCATAACAGTCAATCTTCTATTTTTTGTGTCAATAAAAATTCAAAATGGAAAGCAATATAAGAGGGGCCTGGAGACATGACTAAGGAACAGAGAAAATGTTTATTTAGTGCCAGAAATGTCTACATTGTTTATTCTGGACCCTATTTTTAAATTATCAATTTTTGAATTTTGTGTGAAATTGACCAAATTACCAATTTCTGATCACTTTACTGAGTAGATAAAATAGGTAAATGAGTGGTTTCTTGTACTCAATCTATAGAATAAAAGGAATACAGCCTCTCCTCACTTAGCAACGTAGTCGTTTACTGACGACTTGGACTTGGACTCTGACCAGTATGCATACCTAAATAATGTATAGTATATTAGAGCTGATTTCCTCTATTCTGTTTATTACAATATACAGTACACTACTGTATAAACATTTAAAAATATACCAGAAATGTTATAAATGGTGCAAAAGTGACAATAAAACAATTTCAAAGATGGTTGACACAAACCTATTACCATTATGGTATGCTCCTCACTTAGCGACGAATTCGTTTAACATGGTCTTAGGAACGGAACTCTGTCATTAAGTGAGGAGAGGCTGTACTAGCGAAACAGCTATGAGTTTGATGGACTGGAACAATGTAATTTGCCAAAAATAGGGTGCAAGGTGGGTGAAATCGCCGATGAATAAATATTGCCGAGACCACAAAATTTGCGAGAGCGTAATTCCGTAATTTTTCCAACAAATTTCGTACTTTTGGTTTCATTACCGTCAGAAAAAGATTCTCTATCATTTCATAGGAAAAAATAACTTTTTTTTTTAAATTTTAAGACCCTGGGAGCAAGTTTGAGAGCAGGGGTCGTGACCCTGAAAGGGTTAAGGAAACACACCCAATATTTCCACCCTTACAGGGGATCAAACTACGAACCTAAATTTGAGAGCTGAGTGTGCTACCAACCCAGCAACAGGACCCTAGTGGCTTTCTTTTGTGCCTAACAATGCTTTATTACATACATGTAAACTACATAATTTTTATACCACATAAAAAGAAATAAAATGTGAAATTCAGTACATTGTCTTTGCTGACTGGTGCATGGCTCCCGTCAGTTCATATCCTCGTGCTGCTTGTCACAGTCCGCTGGCCAATTGTACCTAATTACAGGAGGGACCCGCTTTACAGTGCTTCACTTTATATCACTTCACTAATACAGCAGCTTTCAATTATATCCATTCTTCATTTGTGCAGACTTCCTACAATAAATATATTCACCACTCACTATAAGCTAAGGATGAAAATATTTTAAGGTAAATAATGTGTGTACTGTATATGCATTTTTGAGGCCTAGCTCTATTGCTCACTTAATATATGATAGTGTAAACATGTTATCAGGCAACTCTCCCAAATATTTTATTATCCCTTATCTATTAAACCATTATTATAAATCTAAAAATGTATGTACGTATCATAAATTGTACTACCTCATATTAATAATTGAGTGAATATTGAATATTTGAAGTTTCTCTAGACTTAGGTAGTTTATAAGTATTAGGCTAAGTCTGCCTGAAATGCCTTGGCATGATAGTGGTTTTCTTTGTACCAATCAATTATGAAATGTAAACACACACTGTAACCTTTGCAAAGAAATAAATGTTTATTTTGTTTGTTTCATATTCATTTGAAAGGCTATGATACATTTTACAGTGATTTTTGCTTTACAGCAGTAGCCCAGAACCTAATTTGATGTATAAATGGGGCCCTACAGTAGCCTGGAACCTAACATGCTGTATAAGTGGGGCCCTACAGTAGACTGGAACCTAACTTGCTGTATAAGTGGGGCCCCTACAGTAGCCTGGAACCAAACTTGCTGTATAAGTGGGGCCCTACAGTAGCCTGGAACCTAACTTGCTGTATAAGTGGGGCCTACCTGTAAACTAATAAGGGGGACTATCCAAGTATCTGCTAAATTAAAATGATGTTAAAAAATAGCAAGATATACTTAACCGTTTCACTGTCCAGACCCCCCAATCTAAAACCTGTCCACAGTGTCCAAGAATTTAAATGAAATGGTAGAGAATCTTTTTCTGAAGGTAACAACACAAAAAGTACGAAATTTGATGAAATTATACTTTCACAAATTTTGCTGTGTCAGCGATATTTATGTATAGATTTTGCCCAATTTGAGTTCTATTTTAGGTCAATTACATTGTTCCAGTCAACCAAATTCTTAGCTATTTCACTAGTAAGTCTTCCATTTTATTGATTGAGCACAAGAAGTTGCCAAGTCAACTATTTCAACTATAAAATACGTACAGTGATCAGAAACTAGTAATTTGGCCAATTTCACACAAATTTCAAAATAGGGTCCAGAATAAACAATGCATGCATTCCTGGCACTAAAATAACATTTCCTCTGTTCATTAGTTATGTTCCCAGGCTTTACACATGAATTCCATTTTGATTTTTTATTCACACAGAACTTTTATTCATACCCAAAAATAGAAGATTTATGGAATATTGTCATATAAATAATATCAGTGCAATTGTGAACGCATATCAGACCTACTGGTTGACATGTATTAGACACGTGATGTGATTTGTTTACTCTTGAAAATTGGCAAAAATCGAACATTTCTGATACTTTGAGCTCAATTTCAAGCTATTTTCAGTCTTGAAACCAATCAAAATCATCTCTATTTCTGTAATATATCTTCCATTCTATCAAATGAGACCAAGAAACTGCGAATACAACCGTAAAAAACATACGAAAACACACTGCAAAGTTGCTGTTTCAAACCAAAACACGGTCACAGTTTTTTTATGCACTGTGTGCTGCAGGATTTTATTTTATATGGTGCACACTTACCCATACTCTCATATCTAGCCCAAATTTACCGCATCGGTAAACAAGGAGCATACTATAATGGTAGTGGGTTTGTGCCAACCAAAATGTTCACCCGTCACTGAGTTTGTGTCTATTTGAGTACTATTTCAGTACCTAATACAGTGGACCCCCGAGTTACGATCACAATTCAGTCCAGAAGGCTGCTCAAGTGCCATTACCGAACAAATTTTCTCCCTTAAGAAATAATGTCAAGTAGGTTAGTCCATTTCAGACCCCCAAAAATACACTTACAAAAGCACTTACAATATTACACTTACATAATTGTACGATTTCTGAGGTGAACGTAACTCGGGGGTCCACTGTATTAGTGTCAGAACAAAGATTAGCTATGAAATCACAAGAACTACTACAAATTGTAATTATCAGAACAAAAATTATATAAAATAAAAAAAAATGAGAAAATGATATATTGGCAACACTTCTGCAAGTGGTAGCGCTTCATGTTGCTGTCAGGTGAGCAACAAGCACCGACTTTGCAGCCTTATATCTCCGAATGTACTAAAATTTTTTTTTTTACATTACTTTATGTAAAAAAATGTCCTCTATTTATTTTTCAAAATACAGTGGTACCCCGACTTACGATATTTTTTCATTCCAGAATGCTGTTCAAGTGCCATTACCAAACGAATTTATCTCCATATGAAATGATGTAAAATAGACTAGTCTTTTTAGACCCCCAAAATTACACTTAGAAAAGCATTTAAAAAAATAAACTTACATAAAAGGGTGTGTTTGGGGACCATCGTAAGTCGGGGTACCACTGTATTCGGAGCGCTGGGCGAGAGAACGTAGATCCATGTTTGGACAGTTATGGGGTTAAAGGTCAAAGTTGGACTGAAATGTTGTCGTAAGTTTGTTTCTCCTAAGTGCACGTTATCTGTATTGTTCCAGTCACTGTATTGTGCCACATTGTTTTTTATTAAATGTAAAAAGACATATGCTTTCATTTCTTATTTTTTGGGTCACCGCGCCCAGGTGGGAGATGGCTGATGTGCTAAAACAAAAGGTGGTGCATTGTTGTACTTCTAGGTACAGTACATATATTGAATACACTAGTTAGGTCCTGTTTTAACCAGGTCTTTGCTAATTAAATAGTAAAGGAAAATTTCAAACTAGGTGACTGAAGCAAGGTTATATTTTTTTTTTTATTAACACATCGGCCGATTCCCACCAAGGCAGGGTGGCCCGAAAAAGAAAAACTTTCATCATTCACTCCATCACTGTCTTGCCAGAGGGGTGCTTTACACTACAGTTATAAAACTGCAACATTAACACCCCTCCTTCAGAGTGCAGACACTGTACTTCCCATCTCCAGGACTCAAGTCCGGCCTGCCGGTTTCCCTGAATCCCTTCATAAATGTTTCTTTGCTCACACTCCAACAGCACGTCAAGTATTAAAAACCATTTGTCTCCATTCACTCCTATCAAATACGCTCACACATGTTTGCTGGAAGTCCAAGCCCCTCGCACACAAAACCTCCGTTACCCCTCCCTCCAACCTTTCCTAGGCCGACCCCTACCCCGCCTTCCCTCCACTACAGATTTATACACTCTCGAAGTCATTCTGTCTCGTTCCATTCTCTCTACATGTCCGAACCACCTCAACAACCCCTCCTCAGCTCTCTGGATAATAGTTTTGGTAATCCCGCACCTCCTCCTAATTTCCAAACTCCAAATTCTCTGCATTATATTCACACCACACATTGACCTCAGACATGACATCTCCACTGCCTCCAGCCTTCTCCTCATTGCAACATTCATCACCCATGCTTCACACCCATATAAGAGTGTTGGTATAACTATACTCTCATACAATCCCCTCTTTACTTCCATGGACAAGGTTCTTTGTCTCCACAGACTCCGAAGTGCTCCACTCACGGTTTTCCCCTCATCAATTCTATGATTCACCTCATCCTTCATAGACCCATCTGCTGACATGTCCACTCCCAAATATCTGAATACATTCACCTCCTCCATACTCTCTCCCTCCAATTTGATATCCAATCTGTGTGAGAAAATTCAAGACAAATAGTAAATGGTACAATTAGTCATTCAGTCTGGCTTTTATGGCTTATCCTAGACAATTTACGCTATTTATGCTAAAGTGTTTTACTCTTTTTATTTACTATTATATTCCCTAAAGTGTTAACCCTCATTGTTTACTATTATATTCCCTAGATTTTATCTAAAAATCTAACTGCCACAGTTCTCTTATTAATTTTTATTATAATAATTAAGGTGCTAACTCAGGTACTAATTTACTTTACTTTCATTGTTTGCTATCATTTTCCCTAGCTCCTTTATTCCCAGCTTTAGTAAACTACCATAGTTCAATTAATTGCATTTGTATAAATTGACTAAGGTACAAATTCACGTGCCAAAAACTCTGTCAAATACCCTGTATCTCTACAAACTCTTATTAAAAATTTGTAATAATCAAATAGTTCCTAAGCATTTATTCTAGTATCATATTATTAAGTTTAGTATTATCTATTCTTCTCAGGTCTAGTTATAGAATCACATCAAATCTTATGATTACAGGAATTGATCCTGATATCAACCTATTATTAAATGACTTACATGATTCCAACAGCAACTGTAACTATTACACAGCAGATCAAGCAAAGACATTACTCAGAGCCAACAATAACATAACTATCTTCAATTACAATGTTAGATCTTTGAGCAAACATTATGATGACCTCACAGCACTACTCCAATCCTCCAGACCAATATGTCAATCATCACACTCACTGAGACCTGGCTGAAGCCTGATACTACAGATGTCTATGGCATCCCAGGTTACACAGCCATTCACAATTGCAGGACAGATCAGCGAGGGGGTGGAATAGCTATATATTACTCAGATCAACTTGAATGTATCAATAACTCTTGCATAAGGGATGAGCATGGAGAATATATTATAGCTAAATTTAAATCAAAAGACCTGCAAAACCCCTCACAGTGATAAACATCTACAGATTACCACAGTCAAACATTCACCAATTTAGTGAAAAACTAGGTAACCTAATAACTGATGCACACATGAACAAAGACCATTTGCTGCTCACAGGAGACTTCAATATAAATCTCCTACATGACCAGGACCCACAAGTAACAGAATTCACAAACACTATGAGCAACTGCTTGTTACTACCAACAATATCAAAACCTACAAGAATCTCCGAGACTAGTACCTCACTACTAGACCACATCTGGACTAATACTATAGCCCCTCTAAAATCAGGCATCATCACAGACAACACCACAGACCACTATCCGACCTTTCTCATAACTAATCTTGGTAAATTGCCCTAGATATTACAAAAGTTACCTTCAGACTACATAATGAGTCAGCTGTAAATAACTTTATAACAGCTATGATTAACATTGACTGGCATAATGAGTTAGAAACATATACAGATACTAATGAATGCATCAAGAATTTCCTTAACAAAACCCACCACCTCTATAACAAACATTGCCCTAAAAAACTAAACAGATCACAGCTAAGAGACTTAACAATCCCTGGCTAACACCCAGCATCCTTAAATCCATTAACAAAAGGCACCAATATGAAAACAATACAGAAGGGTCTAATAACCAGAGAACAATCCAAACGCTACTCATCAACCCTTACCAGCCTGATAAGGAGATCAAAAAAATTGTATTATGAGAACAGACTCCAGAACATAAAAGGTGATATGAAAAAGACCTGGAAGACCCTATCTGCAATTCTAGGAAATAATAAGATAGCGAAAAACAACACCATCAAATTATCAAGAGCAGATGAACCCCTACTCTCACCTACTGAGACAGCAAACAGACTTAATGTTTTCTTCTCCACCATAGGAAAGAATCTAGCGAGTAAAATCCCAAGCTCAAACACCCGTCCAACAGACTACCTCACAAACACCTACCCTAATACGCTATTCCTAGCTCCTACCAACCCAATTGAAGTCTCGCTCATAATCAACACCCTTAAAAACAAGGCAGGAGACATAAACAGCCTACCAACTTTTATGTACAAAAAGCTTCACAGGTACTGTCACCAATCATAGCAACACTATTCAATAAATCCATTGAAGCCTCTACCTTTCCATCAATTCCCAAAATAGCTAGGGTCACCCCGATCCACAAAGGAGGTGATCAAACAGACCTGAATAATTATAGACCAATTTCTAATTTACCATTGCTTTCTAAAATCTTGAAAAATTAATTCATAGACAAATCTATTCCTACCTCGTCTCACACAATGTACTCAACCCCTGTCAATTTGGATTCAGGACAAACAAGAGCACAAACGATGCTATTACACACATGTTGGAGTTAATATATACAGCACTTGAGAAAAAGAAGTCCCACTGGGAATCTTCATTGATCTCCAAAGCTTTTGATACAGTCGACCATGATTTACTGCTCACAAAATTAGCACACTATGGTATAAGGGGGCACCCACTCAACTACCTAAAATCATACCTCACCAACAGAAGCCAATACGTGTACACAAATGGAAGAACTCTTCCACACAACCAATTACAATCGGAGTCCTCAAGGAAGTGTCCTGGGGCCACTCCTATTCCTCATTTACATAAATGACCTACCGAATGCATCACAACTACTCAAACCCATTTTATTTGCAGATGACACAACATATGTCTTCTCTCACCCAAATCCAGTTATACTGGCCAACACTGTTAATGCCGAACTACAGAAAATATCAACATGGATGACGACTAACAAGCTTACTCTCAATACTGACAAGACCTACTTCATACAGTTTGGAAGCAAAGTCACAAATGTTCCACTTAACATAACACTTAATGGTACACCCATCACAAGACTCACAGAGGGAAAATTCCTAGGAATCCACCTTGACAGTAGCCTTAAATTCCAAACACATATACAACAAATTTCCAAGAAAATCTCGAAGACAGTAGGCATATTATCAAAGATACGCTATTATGTACCTCAATCAGCTCTCCTTGCACTCTATCATTCACTTATCTACCCGTATCTCACCTATGGAATCTGTGCATGGGGATCAACAACGTTAAATCACCTTAGACCACTCATAACACAACAAAAGGCCGCAGTCAGAATGATAACAAATTCCCACTCTAGACAGCATACTCCACCAATATTCAAAAGTCTCAAACTACTCACCGTAAAGAACATTCATACTTACTCTTGTGCCTACTACATATATAAAACTTTACACTCTAATATAAACCCTCTGCTCAAAACTCTCCTCACCAACTTTAATAGGACCCATGACCACAACACAAGACACAGATCACTTTTGATATACCCCGTGTTCATATCAACCTATGTAAAAATTCTATGCACATAAAGGGCCCCAGAATCTGGAATTCATTACCAGTAAATATTAAGATAATCTTGTCTGAAAATCAATTTAAGACTCAACTCAAAAACCACCTACTCACCCAAACCTAAATGATCATGCTATAAACTACTTTGAAAAATGCTCATTGTTACTTTCCTATACGATAATCTCAATTTTTAATAATATGTTACTATTATGTTACCCCTACTCATATTATAAGTTAATGTCAAAAATGCTCAATGTTATTTTCCTTAAGATAATCTCAATTCCATATTATCATTCAAGAATCTTAACACCTGTAACAATCTAAGATCTAATATCATTATATAATAATTTAAACAGTAAAATTTCATCATATTGTAATTTTGAAAATAATTTTAACTAGAATAAACTCAATAAATTTCTCTAATATTAAGTACCTAGTTTTTAAGGACTAGAATAAGCTGCCCCTAATGCCATGGCATGTCAGTGGCTCTCCTTGCACTCAATTTACATTGTAACTTCCAATACCCATGTAACCTGCAATGAAATGTATGATAATTGTACTTATGTGTACCTGTGGCTACATAAACTTATTGATACAATGAGAGGCACCACACACCTTGGTAGTGGTTTTCTTTTGTGCCTAACAATATTTTAATATACATGTAAACTACATTACCTGTATACTGCAGAAAAGAAATGATTTACGGTGCAACCTCAGTGTTCGAATGTACCCGACATCGAATGAACCAAACAATTTTGTTCACAAAATTGAAGCTTTTCTGGAGTTCAAACACGCTGGCTTGTTTACAAAACAATTATAAAAAAATTCACATGAAGCCCTGTTTCAAAAGTGCTCTGAAGTGACCTCTGACACTGACCTTATTCTTGAAGACTTTTGGAAGTTACCGTGTTTCGCGGCTTATTAGACACATTGTTTTTCCATTAAATGTCTCCAAAAACCACCCTGCATCATATAAACTGAAGGTCAGTAACAGGAGCTATAAGTTTGGGGTGTGGGGTGGGCTGTGCTCTCCCAGTTACATCCGATGCCGAGCCATTGAAACTAAAACAAGTCTTATAAGCTGCGAAATACGGTAGTTCAAGATCTTCCAATGTGTGAGGCTGATAATTAAAGCCTGGCAAATACTGTTTCAGACATCAAACTTTTTGCAGTCCCAACACCACCTAGGAACCAATTAAATAAAAAAACCGAGGTTCCACTGTATCTACTTTTGCTTGATGGCTTCTTGGTAAAGGATTCAAATACTGCACAAGTTTTAATAGCTAACTGGAATATAACAAGAGTGTTTATAAAACATGGTAAAACAATACTCATAAGAATAAAATATTGGTCTTATATATTGTACAACCTAAGCAGTGACAACTTCTTAGTAAGGAAATGAAAACCAAAATTGTGTGAGAAATTAAAGTGGTAGAGCATCTTATGACACAATGGCACCAGAAATTATACAAATTTTATAGAAATAACAAAAAATATGAAAACAGACCAAATGAACAAGTTTAATATTAATGCAGTGACTGGAGAAAGTAAATCCCTTGGTTAGCTAATCACTGGAAGGGATTAGCTAGCAGTGACTGCAGAAAGGCAATCACTTAGCTCTTCTGCTAATCATGACGAGAGGATTAGCTAAAGGCAGCTCATGAGAGGTAATACTGTCATCTTATTTTTGGGTTATCTTGGTATTTATAGGAGCAGATGATTATTACATTTGTGGAGAAGCACTAAATCCTTAGGGTCATGCAATGCCTGGGGATTTGGGAGGGAATCAGGTTCGATCCAAGGAAGAGGAAGACAGGTCCAATACCTTGCATCAGGAGCTCCACACTGGCATCAACGAACCTCGTTGAAGGGAGGGGCTATATTGTAATTTTTGTGACTCCATTCTTAGCTCAGGCCTTCATTGTGTAATGTTTGTGACTCCTTTCTTTCTTAATTTTGTGATCTCTGTCACTTCTTTCTTGGATATGTCCTTCATTTTGTAATCTTTGTGACTCCTTTCTTAGCTGTGGCAGTCATTCTGTAATGATATATTTCTCTGAACCTTTCCTATTGATCTTCTGTACATGATGGGGGCAGCAGAAGCTCACTACTG
>WNWK01012547.1:18938-31438 GCA_009830355.1 Cherax destructor
AGTGGAACAGAATTCTTCCTCCAAAAGCAATGCGTGTTGTAAGAAGGAACTAAAATGCCGGGAGAAAGGGGCTAGTAACCCCTTCTTCTGTATACATTACTAAACTTAAAAAGAGAAACTTGTTTTTCTTTTTGAGCCACCCTGCTTTGGTGGGATACGGCCAGTTTGTTGAAAGATGATGATAATTTACCATGGGGAAGTGGTAAAGAATCCATTCTCTGTAAGCCATGCATGTCATAAGAGACTAAAATACCAAGAGCAAGGGGATAGTAACCCCCTCTCCTGTATAAATTACTACATGTATGAAAGAAAAACTTTCATTTTTCTTTTAAGATCACCCTTCCTTGGTAGGAGACAGCAGCCATGTTAAAAACAAAAAAATACCAACAAGTAGAATTGTTTGAAGCATATACAAGCAAATCTTAAGAGATAGAGGATAGCACAGAAATTAAAAAAGAGAGACATGCAGAGCAACCTTCCATTATAACATTTCACAATGCAGAGCTCTAGCAAGCTCTGTACTGAGCGAAACATTGTAACACATCTTGATCAGCACCTGCGTCTTTTGTCGTTTCCTTATTAGTGTCAGCAGTCCACCTTTGAATCTGGATGCCACAGTATTTCTATACCAGGCTCTTATCTTTCTATATGATGTAGACAACAATGACCAAACTATCTCAACAACCTAACTTTCACTCTCAGAAATTTCCTGTACTCCATACAGTAGAACCCCTGTATCCGTGGATTCGGCTTCCGCGGTTTCAGTTATCCACGGTTTACCATGGCCAAAAACTAATCCTTAATTTTGCTTAATAATGGCCTCAAAGCACAAAAGTAGTGATGGTGACAGTTCCTCAGAGCCTAAGAGAAGCCGTGAAGTGCTTCCCATCAGTGAAAAAATTCTAATTCTCCACTTATTTTGTATAATTTTTCAATTAAACTTTATCATAGGTATGCATGTAAATGAAAAATGACATACATACTGGTACCCAGAGTTTCGCAGCTCCCAACTCGAACAATTATGTAAGTGTATTATTGTAAGTGCTTTTGTAAGTGTATTTTTGGGGGTCTGAAACAGACTAATCTAATTTACATTATTCCTTATGGGAACAAATTCGTTCGGTAACGGCACTCGAACAGCCTTCTGGAACGAATTATGGCTGAAACTCAGGGTACCACTGTACAGAGTTTGTTACTACCCATGGTTTTGGGTATCCACAATAGGTCTTGGAACGTATCCCCCACGGATACAGGGCAACTACTGTACTTTTTATAACTTTTTACAAATACACGAGGGCCCAGCATATACAGTACCTATTATCAGTGTTCCACGTTTTCGTTGGCTTTCAATTGAGTCACTGTTCCACCTGCCAGTGATACTCACCGGCAAGTGGAACATAATGAACAATGGATCAATTTGAAGCCAGCAAAAACAAGGGACACAAAAAAGAAAGCGAAGTATATGCAGGGCCCTCCTGTACTTTCATTGTTAACCTCGCTTTCCTTGCCATGATGCCAGAATGGCATATGCATTACCTCGATGTTTCAGCAGCAGAAAATCTAATAAAACTTTGAATTTTCTGAAGATAGTGCACAGTTGCCCTGGCTATACTATTAAGTGCATTTCCTGACTAACACACCAAATTTCTGTTAAAAAAATATAGCACTCAAAACTGAACTTGTTGAAACTACAAAAGGTAGAGGATGCTATAAGAAAAAATTAAAAAAGTAAATTACCAAGAGTGATGAGAGAGGTTCCTTGGTCCAGTGCAACTTCTCCGAGGCCATTAACTGTTATTCCATTTACCATGTTAACCGCTGCAAAGAAAACAACAACAACAACGTGAAAACAATAATGTTTTAGTACATAACCTTATACTGAGTGTTCTGAATGCACTACATTAATACAGTAATTTATGGTGAAGTGTGGTGAATACAGCACTGAAGTATGGTGAATACAGCACTGAAGTATGGTGAATACAGCACTGAAGTTTGGTGAATACAGCACTGAAGTATGGTGAATTCAGCACTGTCTGTGGAGTATGGTAGAAGAGATACAGCACTGTCTGTGAAGTATGGCAGAAGAGATACAGCACTGACTGTGAAGTATGGTAGAAGAAATACAGCACTGTCTGTGAAGTATGGCAGAAGATATACAGCACTGTCTGTGAAGTATGGCAGAAGAGATACAGCACTGTCTATGAAGTATGGCAGAAGAGATACAGCACTGTCTGTGAAGTATGGTAGAAGATACAGCACTGACTGTGAAGTATGGCAGAAGAGATATAGCACTGTCTGTGAAGTATGGTAGAAGAGATACAGCACTATCTGTGAAGTATGGTAGAAGAGATACAGCACTGTCTGTGAAGTATGGCAGAAGAGATACAGCACTGACTGTGAAGTATGGCAGAAGAGATATAGCACTGTCTGTGAAGTATGGTAGAAGAGATACAGCACTGTCTGTGAAGTATGGTAGAAGAGATACAGCACTGTCTGTGAAGTATGGTAGAAGAGATTCAGCACTGTCTATGAAGTATGGCAGAAGAGATACAGCACTGTCTGTGAAGTATGGCAGAAGAGATATAGCACTGTCTGTGAAGTATGGCAGAAGAGAAACAGCACTGTCTGTGAAGTATGGCAGAAGAGATACAGCACTGTCTGTGAAGTATGGTAGAAGAGATACAGCACTGTCTGAAGTATGGCAGAAGAGATACAGCACTGTCTATGGAGTATGGTAGAAGAGACGCAGCACTGTCTGTGAAGTATGGCAGAAGAGATACAGCACTGTCTGTGAAGTATGGCAGAAGAGATACAGCACTGTCTGTGAAGTATGACAGAAGAGATACAGCACTGTCTATGAAGTATGGCAGAAGAGATACAGCACTGTCTATGAAGTATGGCAGAAGAGATACAGCACTGTCTGTGAAGTATGGTAGAAGAGATACAGCACTGTCTGTGAAGTATGGCAGAAGAGATACAGCACTGTCTATGGAGTATGGTAGAAGAGATACAGCACTGTCTGTGAAGTATGGTAGAATAGATACAGCACTGTCTATGGAGTATGGTAGAAGAGATACAGCACTGTCTATGGAGTATGGTAAAAGAGATACATCACTGTCTGTGAAGTATGGTAGAAGAGATACAGCACTGTCTGTGAAGTATGGTAGAAGAGATACAGCACTGTCTTTGGAGTATGGCAGAAGAGATACAGCACTGTCATTGAAAGTATGGCAGAAGAGATTCAGCACTGTCTGTGAAGTATGGCAGAAGAGATACAGCACTTAGGTAGTAGAGATAAAGCACTGTCACTGAAGTAGTAGTAGTAGAAGATGCAAAACTGTGTGTGTGAAGCAGCAGACAAAATACAGCAGTCTGTTAAGCAGCGACAAAATACAGCAGTCTGTGAAGCAGAAAAAAGACAACAGTATTGTAAAAAAGTTGCAATACAGTATAGGGGAATAAAAAAGTGGCCACCGAAAATAAGACAAACAATAACAATTAAAAAAAAAAAAAACGCTTGTTCCTCCTATGTTCCAAGTACATATAGAGGGGCACCTCCTAATGACTCTCCTCAATGATAACTCTCAATCAAAGCAAATTTAATCATAAATTCTTAAAATGAGAAAAAATTAAAATAAGTAGCCAACAAATTTTATTTCTTTGCAAAGAAAGCCACTAACATGCCGGAGTATTTCGGGCAGACTAATACTAATGCTTACACACTACTTAAAACTGACTTATCCACATACTGAATTTTCACACACTGCTGTACAGCAGGGTGGTTCTTATCCCTCGGCAAAAAATGTAAACAATGATTTTTAATTGGAATCTTATACAGGAGGATCCGCTTTAGAGTGCTTCGCTTTACAGCATTTCGTTAATGCAGCAGTTTCCAATTATACCCATTCTTCATTTATTCAGACTTTCTACAATAAATGTATTCACCACTTACTATAAGTTAAGGACAAAAATATTTTTAATATATGTATATGCTGTATTCTCAGCTGTCGTATCTGAGCGCCTCTGCAAAGACAGTGATTATGTATGAGTGTGGTGAAAGTGTTGAATGATGATGAAAGTAAGTGGTACCTCGACTTACGATATTTTTTCATTCCAGAATGCTGTTCAAGTGCCATTACCAAACGAATTTATCTCCTTAAGAAATGTTGTAAAATAGACTAGTCCTTTTAGACCCCCAAAATTACACTTACAAAAGCATTTAAAAAAATAAACTTACATAAAAGGGTGAGTTTGGGGACCATCGTAAGTCGAGGTACCACTGTATTTTCTTTTTGGGGATTTTCTTTCTTTTTGGGTCACCCTGCCTCGGTGGGAGACGGCCAATTTGTTGAAAAAAAAAAAAAAAGTGCTGTATATGCATTTTTAGGCCTAGCTCTATTGCCCACTTAATATATGATAGTGTATGTGTTATCAGGCTTTTATATGTATTTGAAAGTGAAAAAAAAAAGAAAAAAAAATGGATATGACTCACTTTACAGCAATTTTTGTTTTACGGCAGTAACCCAGAACCTAACCTGCTGTATAAGCAGGGCCCGCTTGTAATATTTAAAAACTGCTACCAGAGGATAAATTTTTCACTCGATGCGTAGTTACTCCTTCAGTTTTCTGATTCAACTGTGATTATGGGAAAAAAATGTGCACACATTTCTGGAAATCCACTGATATGTGGTTAGTGGGGCCAAGGCTGGGCTCTAGAGTAGAAAAATTCCCAGAACTCATTGGAGATATAAAGGTATATCACCAAGACAACTCTCCAGGAGGCTACAAACCTGACAACTGTCATGGTGATATCGTTTTAGGACAAATCTAGAATTGTACTTGGCTGAAAAAGCTTATTTTAGATTCCATCTTCAAGCTTTCCGATGAATGAAAAAAGCGCATGAAGAGCTAGAACAAGGCAGAGATATCCAAGCAAACCATGGAACGGGTGGGTGTTTGAACCCATGGTGAGCTAGTCATAAAACTCCAGGCCAGTGTTCAACCCTTTGACTGTTTCGGTTGTATATATACGTCTTACGAGCCACTGTTTCGGACGTATATTTACTCACAAATTCTAGCAGCTTCAAATCAAGCGGGAGAAAGCTGGTAGGCCCACATATGAGAGAATGGGTCTGTGTGGTCAGTGTGAGCTGTATAAAAAAAATCCTGCAGCACGCAGTGCATAATGAGAGAAAAAAAACTCCAACTGTTTTTTTGGATTAAAACTCTGTCTTTAAGGTGTATTTTCGTATAGTATTTATGGTTGTATTCTCTTTTTTATGGTCTCATTTGATAGAATGGAAAACATACTACAGAAATATGGATGATTTTGATTAGTTTCATGATGAAAACAACCTTGAAATTGAGCTCAAAGTAGAGAAAATTTTCAATTTTTGCAAATGTTCAAGAGTAAACAAATCATGCCACATGTCCAATACACATCAATTGGTGAGTCTAATATTCTTTCACAAGTGCACTGATATTATTTATACCATTTTTACAATAATGCAATAGTCTGCATAACAGTAAATCTTCTATTTTTTGTGTGAATAAAAAATCAAAATAGAAAGCAAGAGTAATATAAGAGGGGCCTAAAGACGTGACTAATGAACAGATAACATCTTATTTTAGTGCCAGGAATGTCTGCATTGTTTATTCTGGACCCTATTTTGAAATTGACAACTTTTTTTTTTGCATGAAATTACAAATTGCCAATTTCTGACCACTTTATTGGGTAGTTGAAATCGGTAAATTGGTGGTTTCTTGTACTCAATCGATAGAACAAATGGAGTTCTAAAGAAATAGCTATGAGTTTGGTCGACTGGAACAATGAAATTGGTCGTAAATAGGGCTCAAAGTTGGCGAAATTGCCGATGCGTATATATCGCCGAGATCACTAACTTCGCGAGAGCGTAACTCCGTACGCTTCCAATCAAATTTCATACTTTTGGTGTCATTACCATTGGGAAAAGATTCTCTATCATTTCATAAGAATTTTTTTTTTTTAATTTTTGTGACAACAGGCGAGCACTCAGGATTAGGGGTTGCGACAGTCAAAGGGTTAAGCCACTGGGCCAGCTGGCTACAATAACATTCATCCAACTAGGTATATTTCTATACACCACAGGGAGGTTAGCATGGGCCCCACTGTGACCACAAATGCAAGTTTTTACAGATGAATCTCCCATCAGCGTGGCCGTGATGAACTCTAGCTCAAGTCCCCTCAAAGCCATTATTATGACTCAAAATCACAATTACACGATTGCAAACCATATAATGGGTGGGGTTAGAACCCGTGGCGAGTGAGACGTAAAACTCCATGCCAGTGTGTAAGCCTATCGATAAGGTCTTCAGTGAATCCCTGGATTCGCTCTTTGACATTGCTCTATGAGAGGAACTGGTGATGATTAATGTTGAGGAACACAATCACTTGATGCTGTTCAAGATAAAAGCAGGCACAGCAGCATCACTGGGATCTGCTGATAAGATTGTGAGAAAGGAATCCAAAATTGAGGCAAGTGAACAGTAGGCCATCAAGCAAATGCTGCTGGAAATTAAGAGGAAGGAAGGTACATCTTCAGCTGTTGTACTAACCTCCTCATCAAGCAGCACTGAGAATAATGAAGGGAATGCACTGAGAGCTTGCAGAGGCCCAACAAAATCTAGGAGTCCATATCCTCTCACATGACAACACAATTGAGAGGATGACCAAAAACTAACTAAATCATTTCCACTGCCCAATCAATTAGCCACAACTTCTCCAAGCTGACCTTCAATCCATCATCAATCCATTGTTAGGAAATGATACACTGGGAGATCTCTCAGATCCTAGAAGCAAATCTTTGCCCTAATATTCCATTTGTTATTAACTAGGGTGCGACGATCATGACTGACATGGAAGTAAAAGACTGCATTTTCATTACAAAAACTTACCCTCAGGGTTTAGTTACAGGCACCTCTGTTCCACACTTTGCTCCAGTGCTCACAGGAATGTGAATATTACCACACCTACTAAAGATTCCCATGGGGAACCAGGTTAGAATCCTAACCTGAGTGGGCTGAAGGTGCAAAAGTACAAACCTCTAATCACTGCAAATGAAGCATAGATAAAGTACTCCCAAGTTGTCAGTGATCAACCTGCTTCTTTCCCTGATCTGAAGAAAACAATGCTCAAGCAGTGACTGTCATCATTTAACAATGCATACAAGGTAATGGAGAAGCTAGTCAAAAGGAGAGTGGCAGAGCACTTGGAGAGAAGTGGTTTCATAAACAATATCCAGCACAGCTTCAACAATGATAAGTCTTGCCTTACCAACTGTTTGGAATTCTATGACAAAGTAACAAAAGTGAGACAGGAGAAACAGAGGGTTGGATAGACTGCATATTCTTACACTAAATGAAGACATTTGATACTGTATTCCACGTAAGACTGGGAAAAAACTTGAGGTGCAGGCAGGAATGATAGGGAACATATTCTGGCAGATCAGAGTACCTTAAGAGAAGGAAGCAAAAAGTGACTGCCCAAGAAGAGATGAGGGTGGGTAAAGGCTGCAAATGGATCTGAACAAACTGTAGGGTAAGTGGTTGCTCGAGTTTAACCCCAGAAAATACAAGGTTATGAATATTGGGGAAGGGGCCAAAAGACTATCCACGGAGTACAGACTTGGGGAACAGAGGCTGCAGACCTCATTCAAAGTGAAAGACCTGGGGGTAAGCATAGCTCCTAGCATATTGTCAGAGGCTCATATCAACCAAATAACCCCTGCCAGATTTGCCAGGTGAACTTTGACTTGCCTGGCAAATCTGAAAACGGCCTTCAGAAATCTCGTAAATCATTCCAAGCGCTTTATACGACATAAATCACTTATCTTTGTAGAAACACTTTAAACTGGAGAAAGCACAGAAGTATGCAACGAGACTAGTTCCAGAGCTAAGAGGTATGAACTATGAGGAGAAACTAGTGAAAACGAATCTAAAAACACTGGAGGACAGAAGGACCAAGCAAGACAACATGATAGCATGATACAAAATACTCAGTGGAACTGATAGTGTAGACAAGGAAACAGAGGCAGGAAACAGGTACACAGGGGCACAGCTGAAGACATATGAGACACAGGAATGTCAGGAAGTATTTCTTCAGTCTCAAGGTGGTCAAGAAATGGAAGGGCCCCACCAATGAATAGGTGGGAAAGGGAGACTATACAAAGCTTAAAAGCAGGTACCGTAGGGCCCATGAGGATAGAAGGATCGACTCTGGAAAGTAGCAAGCTGAGAGTCGGGGCCAGGAGCTGAGAGTCAGGGTCAAGAGCTAAGACTCAACCCCAGCAACCACATATGTGAGTACATATTAAATATACTTATTATAATTATTATACAGTGTTCATATTCAAAATATTAAACGATGAGTATTTAATTAACCCTTAACCTTTAAACAGTCCAAACGAAGATCTACGTTTGTACCGCTAGCACTCCAAACGTAGATTTACGTTTTATTTTTCCTGCTTCCAAATTTGGCACAACTGCCCTGAGATGCCTGGTCAGTATAGAATGGGTCTTAACACTTGGTGTGAGCAGTATTAAAAAAATCGGGGACCACTTAGTACCTTGTGGGAGTACCAGTTCAATCGAGCGTCAGCTAGAGCAAATAGTGTGGTAAACACCAGGGATTCACTGATGTCATGTCATATTAACACTCCCCTTTTAAGAGGAAAGTGATGTTGATCCAAAGTTTAGTGGTTTTGAGATGGATGTGGCCACAAGTGATTGAGGAAATATCAAAAACCTTGATAATAACCCATGTGCAACATCCTTTCATTTTTTATACCACTGGTAGTGTCATCCTGCCAGAATGTCCTATAACCTATGCCCTAAGTAAAGAGAAACTATTCTAGAACATGTGTAATAAGTATTCGTCAGGCCGGCTGGGTGGGTGGGTGCGTGGCTGGCTGACTGACTTTGGCTGTCTCTTCATCTGTATCTCTGTCTTTGACTCTCTCTCTCACAGGTACACATAAGTACAGTTATCATATAGTGTAAATTACCTAGGATAACCCAAAAAATCCAGTGCTATACACTATGCTTGTAGATATAAGGCATAATAAGCATGACTGGCAAGTAATACCATATTCACTTGATCAGGAATCAGACGTGACTGCATCGTGTGTAATAACTGTTGGGTCATGAACCGCTCTCTGAGAGAGAGACAAGAGACAGAAGCAGATACAGACAGACTAGACGACATGTTTATGTAACAGTGAACAAACAAGCCAGATGTTCCCTAGTATCGATCATCAGTCAAACCACTGCTGCACTGTCAGAGTTGTGACTAGACATGTTGAGAAACCACAAACAGTGGTTCTTGTATATGAATCACAATGTATCAAGGCAGTGAATGCACTGTCAGGTTTGTGACTCAGTCTACACTCTTCAGAGCTTATATATATCGTGTAAAAATTGCTGGAACACTACTAAAATTGTAATTATCAGAACATAAAAAACATAAAATGTATATACAAAATGACAAAGGTATTGGACTGAGCTCATTTCAGTCTAGGTGACATCAGCACCAATTCGGCTTAATCCAGAATACTGACTAAATTTTTATCTTATAATGTGTAGAATAATGTCCTCTTCATTAAAAAAAAAAAAAATATTCAAAATATGTTGAGCGTGGGAGACGATAGATCTACATTTAGGGCATTTACGGTTAAAGAGCAATTTTCTCATAGTGTAATAAGACCCAAAAAAATTTTTAGTAGTACGAAAATATCAAGACGCTTAAGCTGGCACTGGATCTCATTGAGGCATATGGGCCTCCCTGAAGAGCGTTGTCAATATATGTTTTTTCTTGTTTTTATTTTAATTTATATAATTTCTTATGTTCTGATACAATTTATAGTAGTTCTTGTGATTTCATAGCCAATCTTTGTTCTGACACTAATATTAGGTACTGAAATAGTACTCAAATAGTTACAAACACACTGACAGATGAACATTTGCACCTGTCTTGGTCACATACTATTGTCTACAAATATATACAGTAGACCGTCATTTAACCCTTTTAGGGTCGCGAGGCCCTCTCCCAAACTTGTTCTCAGGGTAGCAAATTTTTCGAAAAAAAAAAAAAAAATTATATTTTCTTATGAAATGATAATCCTTTTCTGATCATAATGACACAAAAAGTATGAAATTTGATGAAAAACTAACGGAATTATGCTCTCGCAAAGTTAGCAGTATCGACGATGTTTACGCATCGGCGATTTCGCCCACTTTGAGCCCTATTTTCGGCCAATTCCAATGTTTCAGTCTACCAAAATTTTAGCTATTTCGCTAGAATTCCATTTGTTCTATCAAATGAATACAATAAACCGCCAATTTACCAATTTGAACTACCCAATAAAGTGGTCCGAAATTGGCAATTTGGCCAATTTCACACAAATTTCAAAAGATGCCAATTTCAAAATAGGGTCCAGAATAAATGAGACAGACATTCCTGGCACTAAAATAACATTTTATCTGTTCATTAGTCACGTCTCCAGGCTCCTCTTATATTACTTTTGCTTTCAATTTTGAATTTTTATTCTCACATAGAAGATTTTCTGTTATGTATACTATTGCATCATTGTAAAAACGGTATAAATAATATCAGCGCACTTGTGCAAGAATATTAGACTCGCTAGTTGATGTGTATTGGACGCATGGCGTGATTTGTTTAATCTTGAACATCGGCAAAAATCAAACATTTTCACTACTTTGCGCTCAATTTCAAGGTACTTGTCATCGTGAAACCAATCGAAATTATCTCTATTTCTGTAATATATCTTCCATTCTATCAAATGAGACCAAGAAAACGAGAATACCATTTAATCCTTTGCCTCTGGGTATAAACCGTTCCTCTGCCTCCTTGCACTTTGCCCCTACGTATTCCATCATTTCATTTATTGTCAGTCCTTACATTTCCCTTTCCCACTGAACGTCCTGCAGGAAATTCCTCATGCCCGTGTAGTTTCCTCTTTTAAAGTCTGGTTTTTCTCTATCGGTACTGTTTTCCCTCTCCACCTGTAGCTCTACAATGTACTCAAAGCTCAGCACCATATGGTCACTGGCTCCCAGGGGGCTCTCGTGCGTTATGTCTTCAATATCTGAGCTGTTCAGGGTGAATACAAGGTCCAGTCTTGCTGGTTCATCTTCTCCTCTCTCTCTGGTCGTGTCCCTGACATGTTGGTGCATCAGGTTTTCCAGTACCACGTCCATCATCTTGGCTCTCCAAGTTTCTGGACCCCCACGTGGTTTATGGTTCTCCCAGTCGATCTCCCTGTGGTTGAAATCTCCCATGACCAGTAGCTTCGCTCTGCTCATGTGTGCTTTTCTTGCCACCTCCGCCAGGGTATCCACCATCGCTCTGTTGTTCTCATCGTATTCTTCTCCTGGCCTCCTGCAGTTCTGTGGTGGGTTATACATCACTGCAATGACTATCTTATGCTCCCCAGACTGGATGGTACCTACTATGAAGTCCCGTTCTCTACCCACCTCCATTCCTACCATTTCCTCGAATCTCCAACGGTGCCTTACAAGCAGTGCGACCCCTCCTCCCCCCCTGCTCCTCCTATCCTTCCTCAGGATCTGATATCCCTGTGTTAACCCTATACCGCGCTGGCATCACATACGAGGCACAAAAAGCATGGTTTTCATGGCGCCATGAGCACAAAGCATATCCTCAGAGAGATTTCAAATTTCACTCCAACCAATCACAAGCCTTCTGGGCAGAGCTTGAATGTGTTGTCACTTGGGTGTTGTCGACTGCTATTGGCTGGGAGCTCCAGAAGTCTTCAGTACTGTCTGAAGTGTTGAAGGAGGAGCATTTCCAGCCTGACTCTCTTGATATTTCACCAATTTACACCACTCCAGAATGTCGGTAAGTTACTGAATGTGTTTCCAGTGCATTATTGAATGTTTTATCCTCATTTTGAGATGCAAATGAATTGCCTGAAGTATTTATAAGTAACAAATGAATGCACTTAAAGTTTTGTTTACATTTTTGGTATCATTTATGAGGCTCGGCCTGACAAGTATAGAATGTCACGTGCCACTGAGTGTATCATATGAGAGGCCAAAACAGACAATGGTGATAACATATTTGCCAATGAAGGTATCATATATCATGGATTAACAAATAACAATAAGGCCATCTTTGTCAATAATAGCTACCAATTGCATGCTGAATCAAATACATTGATATACGAGTGCTTTTACCTTGTAAATATATAAAATTTTCTCAATTTCGATGCTCATTTTGTGTTTTCTGTTCATTTCAGTTAAACACAAATGTTTTATGGATCAAGGGCTCAAAGAAAAAGGGATTACATTGTGGCAGAGTTATGTGATGACAGTGACAGTAATGAGGAAGTGGATTCTGCGGATGAATATGAGCCACCACGGCAAGATGCTTCCTCTTCAAGTGAAGATGAACATGAAGATTTGTCTACTAGAAGGTACAGCAA
>WNWK01012547.1:36438-59131 GCA_009830355.1 Cherax destructor
TTTGAAATATGGAACATTTGGGTGGGAGGCCCCTCAGAAAAATAGTCAAAAAAATTAACCACCACCCTACGGACCAGCATTTAAACATGCAGCAAACAGAGCTTTACTGCAGATTATAACATTTTAAATTAGCTTCTACTGAAAGATAATTACCCACTTTTATTGCCTACCTTGCTTAGCACCTTGAGCATCAACTGTCCCCCAATATGATTCTGATGGTGATACTGAATTATTGCCTGGGGGAGGCTGTGGGGTCAGCCCTGTATAACGGAAATAGGGATTCTTCAGGTCCAGCGAGTTAATGGACACTGTGGATGTGCCTTCTATTCGCACCTCCAGATTTACATTATACGATTGTCTGTTGAATAAAGAAAACAAATATAAATTTTGTGAAATACATTTAGAAAAAAAAAACTTTTTTTTTTTTTAACAAACCAACCATCTCCCACTGAAACAGGGTGACCCAAAACAGGAAGATACTTTCACCATTTTCATTTTCATCATTCACTCCATCAATATCTTGCCAGAGGGGTGCCAATATTTCAGTTAAAAACAACTGCAAATATCTGCAACCCTCCTTCAGAGTGCAGGCACTGTACTTCCCACCTTCAGGACTCAAGACCAGATAACCAGTTTCCCTAAATCCCTTCGTAAATGTTACCCTACTCAAACTCCAACAGCACGTCGATTCACAAAAGAACACTTGCCTCCACTCACTCCTAGCATGCTCTCATATGCCTGCTGAATGTCCAAGCACCTCAATAACCCCTCTGGATAATACTTATTGGAAAGCAATTTTTTCATGTACAACCCATCCTTTATTATAAATACAAAATTAAGTGAATAAACAGTCGCTTATTATGACAAACTGAGTTCAGAAAAATTAAGTACATCTTCTTTCAACAAACCGGCCATATCCCACCAAGGCAGGGTGGCCCAAAAAGAAAAACAAAAATTTTTATTTTTAAACTTAGTAATGTATAAAGGAGAAGGGGTTACTATTTTCGTTGCCTCTTACGACAAGCATGGCTTACTGAGGAAGAGTTCTTTTCCACTTTCCCATGGAGATATATATACATATCTATACATGTATGGGAAACTTTCGTTTTTCATTTTGGGCCACTCCACTTCGGTGGGAAACGGCCGACGTGTTAAAAAAAAAAAAAAAGATCTATACATGTGAACTGTTGGAGTGTGAGCAAGGCAATATTTTGGGAAGGGATTCAGGAAAACCGGTTAGCCGGACTTGAGTCCTGGAGGTGGTAAAAGTACAATGCCTGCACTTTAAAGGAGGGGTTTGGGATATTGGCTGTTTGGAGTGACATCTAAATTGTCATATCTGAGTGCCTCTGCAAAGACAGTGATTATGTATGAATGATGGTGAAAGAGTTGAATAATGAAAGTTATTTTTCTTTCTTTCTTTCTTTTTGGTTCACCCTGCCTCAGTAGGAAATAGCCGACATGTAAAAAAAAAAAATCTACACATACATACACACAAACACACTTCATTTAAGATGCATGAACAATAAAATAAGCATGGTAAAAATAATTTTGTATTACCTAAATAAAAATACAAAACTTAATCATTTACTTAACTAAGAGCCACTACAACTGACCACATTGATTCACAAAACTTAAAGTTAACATACCTTCTGTTTGCTACGAGTTCCACAGTACCAGTAACCAGCTGACCTTCTTTAACAAAGATTGGCTTCTCCAGCAGGCACCGCACCTGAAAACAATTACATTTTCATCTATGTAATGACCACAAGAATTAATTTCGTAGTCTGCAAGGATTAAAAAAATAGAGAAATCGGTGTTCTTATCTGTGAAAAATATTAACTCTTGGAGGGTCGAGACCCTTGATCCTTAACCCTTTGGGGGTCCAAGGGGTCTCTCTAAAACTCGTTCTCAGGGTCCACGAATTTCCAAAAAAAAAAAAATTCTTATGAAATGATAAGTGAATCTTTTTCCGACCATAACGCCACAAAAATTATGAAATTTGATCGAAAACTAACGAATTATGCTTTTGCGAAGTTAGCAGTATCCATGACATTTACGCATCGGAGAATTTGCCCACTTTGAGCCCTATTTTCAGCAAATTCCAATGTTTCAGTCTACTAAAATTATAGATATTTCGCTAGAACTCCATTTCTTCTATCGATTGAGTACAAGAAACCGCCTATTTACCAATTTCAACTACCCAAAATAGTGGTCAGAAAATGGCAATTTGGCCAATTTCACACAAATTTCAAACAATGCCAATTTCTGGCACTAAAATAACATCTTCTCTGTTCATTAGTCACGTCTCCAGGCCCCTCTTACATTACTTTTGCTTTCCATTTTGAATTTTTATTCTCACAAAAAATAGAAGATTTACTGTTATGTATACAACTCCATCATTGTAAAAATGGTATAAATAATATCAGCGCACTTGTGCAAGAATATTAGACTCTCCAGTTGATGTGTATTGGACGCATGGTGTGATCTGTTTACTCTTGAACATTGGCCAAAATCGAACATTTTCGCTACTTTGCGCTCAGTTTCAAGGTACAGTGGACCCTCGCCATTCGAATTTAATCCGTTCCAGGAGCTTGTTCTTAACGTGAAATGTTCGAAAGGCGATTTAATTTTTCCCATAAGAAATAATGGAAATACAATTAATCCGTTCCAGAAATCCAAAAATATATAAAAAAATATTATATTTTAATAAAATTAAGCTTCTACATAGACAAAAACATTAAATACTACAGTGCTGTACTACTAAAAGTATTAGTAAATAAATGCAAGTCTTTTTACTTACCATTATTGAAGATTGTTGATGGCATATGGAAGAGAGGGAGTAGGAGGGAGGGAGGGAGGGGTTAGTGTTTGGAAGGGAATCCCTTCCAGAAGGACTTCAGGTACCAAAGCCCTATCTGGGGTTACTTCTTTCTTTGTCTTTTAATCCCACTAGGACCAGCTTGGGAGTTACTGGACACTTTAACAAAATAACTGTCCACAGTCCTCTGTTTCTGGCGCCTTTTCAACATGTTCCTGAAGAAGGACATTGTTTGGTCACTGAACATGCTGCTGTTATGGCTTGTTTGAGCTTGTTCAGGGTGGTATTTTCAACAAAACTTTGCAATCTATTCCACATTGTACACATCTCCTTAATCTCTGAAGAAGGCACCTTCTTCAGCCCCTCTTCCTCCTCCTTCTCCCGTGAATCAATAGCCTCAAATCTGGTCTGATGCTCTTCCATTTCCAGCTCTTGCAGCTCTTGAGTTGTTAGCTCTACCCTGTGTCCCTGCACTAGCTCTTCCACATCATCGCCACTCACCTCCAACCCCATGGACTTGCCCAATTCCACAATACAGTCCACAACAGGCACAGGGTCGGCAGGGTCAGGGTCAGCCTCAAACCCTTCAAAATCCCTCTGTTGGACACAACCTGGCCACAATGGTCTCCAAGCAGAGTTCAAAGTCCTTGAAGTCACTCCCTCCCAAGCCTTGCCTATAAGGCCTATGCAGCTGTAGATATTGAAATGATTCTTCCAGAACTCTCTAAGGGTCAATTCACTGTCCGAGGTCATTTCAAAGCACTTTTCAAACACTGCTTTTGTGTAGAGTTTTTGAAGTTACAGATGACCTGCTGGTCCATGGGCTGGAGGAGAGGAGTGGTGTTAGGAGGCAAGAACTTCAGTTTTATAAATTTGAAGTCTTCACACAGTAGGTCTTCCATGTTTTGAGGATGTGAAGGAGCATTGTCCAGCAACAGGAGGCCCTTTTTGTCCAAACCCTTTTCCTGTAGGTATTTTCTCACACTGGGGCCAAACACTTCATGGATCCAGTCACTGAAAAGGTGCTTTGTGACCCATGCATTCTGACTAGCTCTCCACAAGACACACAATCTACTTTTGACGACATTGTGTCTCTTGAACACTCTGGGATTTTCTTTAATTTAAAATCCCCACTAGCATTACTACACATCATGAGAGTTAGCCTGTCTTTCATAGGCTTGTGTCCTGGCAGTGCCTTTTCCTCCTGAGTAATGTAGGTCCTGTTGGGCATTTTCTTCCAAAACAGGCCTGTTTCGTCACAATTGAACACTTGTTCAGGTTTCAATTTTTCAGTCTTTATGTAGTCCTGAAACTCCTTTATGAATTTTTCAGCTGCATGTTTGTCTGAACTGGCAGCCTCACCATGCCTTACCACATTATGTATGCCACTACGATGTTTAAATCTCTCAAACCAGCCTTTGCTGGCTTTAAATTCACTACCATTACAATCAGCACTGGTTGCAGGCATTTTCTTTAAAGATCGGCATGCAAGTTCCTTGCCTTTTCACAAATAATTGACTCAGACACACTATCACCCGCTAACTCTTTATCCTTGATCCACACCAGCAACAACTTTTCAATCTCTTCGATTATTTGTGGTCTGTTTTTGGCTCGCACAGTAACACCTTTTGCAACATCAGCTTGCTTAATTTCTTCCTTCTTAAGCAGGATAGAGCGATAGTTGACCTGTTTTTGCCATATATCCTGGCAAGATCACACAATCGCACACCACTCTCGTATTTTTGTATTATTTCCTTCTTCATTTCTACGGTGTTTCTCACTTT
The DNA here is from genome assembly GCA_009830355.1 of Cherax destructor. NCBI lineage: Eukaryota > Metazoa > Arthropoda > Malacostraca > Decapoda > Parastacidae > Cherax > Cherax destructor. The sequence goes on from WNWK01012547.1 coordinate 41,044, forward strand.
TATCAGCCCAGGGGTACCACTAGGAACTTTCTTGGGACCCATGGTAGCTTATTTCACAGTCGCACTTAATGAACAAACTCCAAAAAATTATAATTAAGTGTGAAATGTCTGGGGAAGCGTGCAGGGTATTGTTCTCTCGAGTGTAAACAACGCGGGACTGCCTCTCCACGCCTGCGCTGTGAGGCACCCAAGCGCCTGGGCCGACAGGTCACGAACGTATTCGTTCGACTCGCGATAATTTGTTCGCATGACGATTTCGAATTTTTTGTACTAATGACGATTTGTTCGACTGCCGAGCCGTTCGAATAGCGGGGGTCCACTGTACTTGTCATCGTGAAACCAGTCAAAATTATCTCTATTTCTGTAATATATCATCTATTCTATAAAATGAGACTAAGAAAACGAGAATACAAGCATAAATACCATACGAAAATAGACTGCAAAGTCGCTGTTTTAAACCAAAAACACGGTCAGGTGCAGGAATTTTTTTATACTGCACACACTGACCCATTCTATCACATCTAGGCCTAACAGCCTGTTTCTGCTTGATTTGAGGGCACTAGAATTTAGGCGTACTAGTACGTCAATAACCCCAGGGAGTAAAACGTACTAGTACGACCAATACCCCGAAAGGGTTAACTCACTCTTAGGGTCAGAAAAAAAAAATTGATTTTTTCTTAAGAAATGATAGAGAATCTTTTCCAGATGGTAATGACACCAAAAGTACGAAATTTGATGGGAAAACTTATGAAATTACGCTCTCGCTAAGTTAGCTATAGCAGCGATACTTACGCATCGGCGATTTCGCCCACTTTGAGCCCTATTTTAGGCCAATTCCATTGTTCCAATCGACTAAAATCATAGCTATTTCGCTAGAACTCCATTTGTTCTATCGATTTAGTACAAGAAACAGCCCATTTACCAATTTCAATTACCCAATAAAATGGTCTGAAATTGGCAATTTGGCATATTTCAACCAAATTTCAAAAGATGCCAATTTCAAAATAGGGTCCAGAATAAACAAGAGACATTCCTGGCACTAAAATAACATTTTCTCTGTTCATTAGTCATGTCTCCAGGCCCTTCTTATATTACTCTTGCTTTCCATTTTGAATTTTTACTCTCACAAAAAAATAGAAGATTTACTGTTATGTAGATTACTGCATTATTGTAAAAATGGTATAAATAATATCAGCGCACTTGTGAAAGAATATTAGACTCACCAGTTGACGTGTATTGGACACGTGGTGTGATTTGTTTACTCTTGAACATCGGCAAAAATCAAACATTTCCGCTACTTTGAGCTCAATTTCAACATACTTATCGTGAAACCAATCAAAATCATCTCTATTTCTGTAATATATCTTCCATTTTATCAAATGAGACCAAGAAAACAAGAATACAACCATAAATACCATACGAAAATAAACTGCAAAATCGCTGTTTTAAACAAAAAACAAGGTCAGTTTTTTCTCATTATGCACTACGTGCTGCCGGATTTTTTTTATACTGCGCACAATGACCACGCAGACCCATTTTTTCATATGTAGGCTTACTAGCTTTCTTCCACCATATTTAAAGGCGCTACAATTTTGGCATATAAATGCAGGACCGACCCTAAAAGGGTTAAATATCCATGTGCCAACATTTTTTTTCCATCAAAATGGCCATATCCCACCTAGGCAGGGTGACCTAAAGAGAAAAACTAAAGTTTCTCTTTTTAACTTTAGTAATGTATACAAGAGAAGAGGTTACTAGCCCCTTGCTTCCGGCATTTTAGTCGCCTCTTACAACACTCATGGCTTACGAAGGAAGAATTCTCTTCCCCTTCCTCATGGAGATACATAAGAGGAAATAAACAAAAACTAATAAGAAAATAGAAGAAAACCCAGAGGGGTGTGTATATATATGCTTGTACATGCATGTGTAGTGTGACCTAAGTGTAAGTAGCAAGACGTACCTGAAATCTTCCATGCTTACAAGACAGAAAAAAGACACCAGAAATCCTACCATCATGTAAAACAATTACAGGTGGCCTGAAAAAGAAAAACTTTCATCATCATTCATTCCATCACTGTCTTGCCAGAGGCACGCTTACATTACAGTTATATAACTGCAACATTAACACCCCTCCTTCAGAGTGCCGGCACTGTACTTCCCATCTCCAGGAATCAAGTCCGGCCTGCCGGTTTCCCTGAAATCCTTCATAAATGTTACCTTGCCTACACTCCAACAGCACGTCAAGTCCTAAAAACCCTTTGTCTCCATTTGCTCCTACCTAACACACGCACGCTTGTTGGAAGCCCAAGCCCCTCACACACAAAACCTCCTTTAACCCCTCCCTCCAACCTTTCCTAGGTTGACCTCTACCCCACCTTCCCTCCACTACAGATTTATACACACTCGAAGTCATTCTATTTTGTTCCATTCTCTTTACATGTCCGAACCACCTCAACCCCTCCTCAGCCCTCTGGATAATAGTTCTGGTAATCCCTTCCTCCTCCTAATTTCCAAACTATGAATTCTCCGCATTATATTCACACCACACATTGCCCTCAGACATGACATCTCCATGGAATGAACAGGAGTCAAGCCCTAAAACTGGCGGGCCAGTGCTCTAACCATTGTCCCAAGCTAGCCTAATAAGACTCGCCCAACAAGGTGTATGCCTTGGTCCACGAATTGTTTACAATCATATTCCGACTTTGCGAGTCGCTGATAACAGTTGATGTGAGATTCATCTACAAGAACCTGCCATGAACCACAGTCACAGTAAGGTCCATGCTAATCTCCCGAGTGTGTAGAAATATACCTATTTGAAAAAATCTAATTAGACCAGCATTGTTGAAGTGATTCTTTTGCCAAAACTACGAGGAAACAGGATAGGAGATACATTTCAGGATAGGTACTAGGGTTCATAATAGGTACTAGGCTTCATGGGATATTAAGATACTATTCAAAAAAAAAAAAAAAAAGTTATCTAATTTAGGCTTTACTTAAATTTCAGCCAAAATAAATTTTCAATAGTGTAAAATATTTAACATTCAACATAATTAGGATTTCATCACTGTAATGTAAAAGGTTTCACATGATCAGGACAACAGTGACTCACAAATGTCTGGACAAACAATAATACAGAAAGATACATATAGTTTACCTGATACCAATGAGTGAGAGGTTCTGTGGGAGCCGTTGAAAGCCAGACTGTCTGCGTTGAACCCAGGAAAGCAACATCAAACCAGAATGCCAGGCCGTGCATTGTACATGACTTCAATATGTGGAACTCCAGCGGGATAACTGGTGGAAGGAAAAGACAAAAGTGTTTCCTCCTCCTCAATATAACATTAAACAAGTGGCTACTCATCTAAGTAAACAAATCTCAATACATTTTGAAGAAATAACACACCAAAATAAAAAGTACATTATCTATGTCAATCTGGAAGATGATGCCAGTCACCCCAGATTTTTTTCAATTTCTAATTACACATCTCACCGAGGCAGAGTGAGAGACTGACTCTCTCACCGAGGTAGGGTGACCTTTAAAAAAAAAAAAAAAAAAAAAAACGAAACGTTTTTCTGTTTAGGTCACCCTAAATTATTACACACAAAGATTTTTTTTTTCTTTTTGAGTGTAGTAATTTATGAAGGAGAATGGGATACTAGCCCCATGCTCCCGGCATTTTAGTCGCCTCTTACAACACGCATGGCAATTTTCATGGGATGTTAATTCAGTTGTAGCCCAATAGAAAAAAAAATCAGAAAGATGTTTGGTAACAGGTAAAACATATTTAATTTTTTTTAACACGTTGGCCGTTTCCCACCGAAGCAGAGTGACCCAAAAAGAAAGAAAAAACTTTCATCATTCAACACTTTCACCATCATTCATATATAATCATTGTCTTTGCAGAGGCACTCAGATACGACAGTTCAGATGTCCTTCCAAACTGCCAATATCCCAAACCCACCCCTTTAAAGTGCAGGCATTGTACTTCCCATTTCCAGGACTCAAGTCCGGCTAACTAGATGGGATGTTAATTCATTTGTAGCCCAACCGAAATTTATGAATACAATTAGAAACAGCTTAACCCTTTGGGGGTCGGTGCCGTACTAGTACGTTTTACGAGCAGGGGTTGGTGCCGTACTAGTACGCCCAAATTCTAGTGGCCTCAATTTAAGCAGAAAACGTCTGGTAGGCATACATATGAAAGAATGGGTCTATGTGGTCAGTGTGCGCAGTATAAAAAAAATCCTGCAGTACACACTGCATAATGAGAGAAAAAAAACTGACCGTTTTTTTCAATTAAAACAGCGAGTTTGCAGTTGATTTTCGTATGGTTTTTATTGATGTATTCTCGTTTTCTTGGTCTCATTTGATAGAATGGAAGATATATTACAGAAATAGAGATGATTTTGATTGGTATGACAATGACAAGTACCTTGAAATTGAGCTCAAAGTAGCGAAAATGTTTGATTTTTGACGATGTTCAAGAGTAAACAAATCACACCATGCCTCAATACACATCAACTGGCGAGTCTTATATTCATGCACAAGTGCTCTGATATTATTTATACCATTTTTACAATGATGCAGTTGTATACATAACAGTAAATCGTCTATTTTTGTGAGAATAAAAATTCAAAATAAAAAGCAAAAGTAATGGAACAGGGGCCTGGAGACGTGACTAATGAACAGAGAACATGTTATTTTAGTGCCAGGAATGTCTGCCTTGTTTACTCTGGACCCTATTTTGAAATTGGCATCGTTTGAAATTTGTGTGAAATTGAAAATTGCCATTTTCTGACCACTATTTTGGGCAGATGAAATTGGTAAATAGGCTGTTTCTTGTACTCAATCGATAGAAGAAAAAGAGTTCTAGCGAAATAGCTATAATTTTGGGAGACTGAAACATTGGAATTTGTTGAAAATAGGGCTCAAAGTGGGCAAAATCGCAGATGCGTAAGTGTCATGGCTACCGCTAACTTCGCAGAAGCATAATTCCGTTAGTTTTCGATCAAATTTCATAATTTTGGTGGCGTTATGATCGGAAAAAGATTCTCTATCATTTCATAAGAAAAAATTAATTTTTTTTTTTCCAAAAAATTTTCGACCCCAGGAACACTTTCCTGAGAAGGCCTGTCGACCCCCAAAGGGTTAAGTGTTTAACCCTTTGACTGTCTCAACCCCTAATCCTGAGTCCTCTCCTGTTGTCGCAAAATTTTCGAAAAAAAAAAAAAAATTCTTATGAAATGATAGAGAATCTTTTCCCGATTTTAATGACACCAAAAGTATGAAATTTTATGGAAAACTTATGGAATTACGCTCTCGCGAAGTTAGTGATCTCGGCGATATATACGCATCGGCAATTTTGTCGACTTTGAGCCCTATTTTCAGCCAATTCCATTGTTCCAGTCGACCAAACTCATAGCTATTTCTTTAGAACTCCATTTGTTCTATCGACTGAGTACAAGAAACCACCAATTTACCGATTTCAACTACCCAGTAAAGTGGTCAGAAATTGGCAATTTGGCCAATTTCATGCAAAATAAAAAAGTTGTCAATTTCAAAATAGGGTCCAGAATAAACAATGCAGACATTCCTGGCACTAAAATAAGATGTTATCTGTTCATCAGTCACATCTTTAGGACCCTCTTATATTACTCTTGCTTTCTATTTTTTATTCACACAAAAAATAGAAGATTTACCGTTATGCAGACTTGCATTATGGTAAAAATCTTATAAATAATATCAGTGCACGTGTGAAAGAATATTAGACTCGCCAATTGATGTGTATTGGACGTGTGGCGTGATTTGTTTACTCTTGAACATTTGCAAAAATTGAACATTTTCCCTACTTTGAGCTCAATTTCAAGGTCGTTTTCTTCATGAAACTAATCAAAATCATCTATATTTCTGTAGTATGTTTTCCATTCTATCACATGAGACCATAAAAAAGAGAATACAACCATAAATACTATACGAAAATACACCTCAAAGACGGCGTTTTAATCCAAAAACACGGTCGGAGTTTATTCTCTCATTAAGCACTGCAGGTTTTTTTTATACAGCGCACACTGACCACACAGACCCAGTCTCTCCTATGTGGGCCTACCAGCTTTCTCCCGCTTGATTTGAAGCCGCTAGAATTTGTGAGTATATATAGTACGTCCGAAACAGTGGCTCATAAGACGTATATATACGACCGAAACAGTCAAAGGGTTAAAAAAAAAAAATGTTTGGTAATAGGTAATATGTATTTTAGGAATCTCCATGGGGAAAACGAACAAAATTCTTCCTCCATAAGCCATGCATGTTGTAAGAGGCCACTAAAATGCCAGGAGCAAGAGGCTAGTAACCCATTCTCCTGCATAAATTACTACACACAAAAAGAAAAAAAAAATTATTTTTGTGTGTAGTAATTTAGAATAACTTTCATTTTTCTTTTTAGGTCACCCTACCTCGGTGAGAGGCAGCCAGTAAGTTAAAAAAAAAAAATTATTCATAAGATTGTTATTTAGTGTAGCTATAGTACGAGTAAGAGGTAGATGGGACAAAAGGAGAATGTCATTAAAGGATAGAAGTGAAATTTTATAAAATAAAGGAGATTGTTAAGGCAAAATATAAATAATGTGAGGAAGGGTGAGAATGAGTACTACAGGTAATGAGGAGGTCGAAGAAATATGGGGTATATTTAAGAATGCAGTGTCAGGGTGTGAAGCAAAAGTTTGTGGATACAGAGGGTGGGTGCAGGAGGAAAGGAATGATAAGGAAAACAGTGTGGTAAGGGAGAAAAAGTTGGTATACGAGAGATTTTTACAAATCAGAAGTGATATATGGAGGATAGAGTATGTGGATATTAAAAGAGGTTAAAAGAATAGTGTGTAAAACAAGAGCAAAGGTGAGATGTTAACAAATTTTACTGAGAATAAGAAAAAAAACTTGGAGTGAGACTAAGTTGAGAATCCCGAGGAAACAAATGGATTTAACAGTTAAGAACAAGAGTGAAGTTATTAGGTGAGGAGGGAGAGGTACTGGGAAGGAGGAGGGAATATTGCAAGGAGCTGTTGAATGTCAATGAAGAATGGGAGGCAGTGATTTTATGCATAAAGCAGAGAAGTATAACATCTTTTAGGAGGAAGAGCCAGATGTAAGTGTGGGTGAAGTGTGTAATTCAGTGGGTAGAGTATAAGGAAGTAAAACAGCTGAGCTGGGTGGAATCCAGACAGAAATATTAACAGCAGGTGAGGATATGTTTTGGAGTAGCTGGCATATTTGTTTAATAAATGTGTAAAAGGAAGGATGGGGGCAGGAGGTATCTAGGGATTGGCAGAGATCATGTAGAGTTCTTTTGCATAAAGAAAAGGGGAATTAGAGAGAATGCAAGACATATAAGAGGTAAAGGTGTATGGCAGAGTTATTACTGAGACTTAAAGAGTAAGACAGACCAGAACTGCAGATGAACAAGGTGGTTTTAAAAAGGGTAGATGTGTAGACCAAGGATTTACACTGAAGCATGTAAGTGCATATTACTTAGATAAAGGTAAGGAAATATTCATTGCATTTATGGATTTAAAAAACTTATGATAGGGTGAATAGAGGAGTAATGCTGCAGATGATGCAAGTGAATGGAATAGGTGGTAAGTTACTTAAAGCAGTTAAGATTTATTATGTGGATAGCAAGGTTTAATTTTTAATTTTCAATGTGTGGTGTAAATATTATGCAGAGAATTCGGAGTGTGGAAATTAGGAGGAGGTGTGGAGTTACTAAAAGTATTAGTCAGAGGGCTGAAGAGGGGTTGTTGAGGTGGTTTGGTCATTTAGAGAGAATGGATCAAAGTAGAATGACTTCGAGAGCGTATAAATCTGTAGGTCGGAGGGAGGGGGTAAAGGAGGTTTTGTGGGCGAGGGGCTTGGGCTTCCAGGAAGCGTGTGTGAGTGTGTTAGATAGGAATGAATGGAGACGAATGGTTTTTGGAACCTGACGACTGACGAGCTGTTGGAGTGTGAGCAGGGTAATATTTAGTGAAGGGATTCAGGGAAACCGGTTATTGATTTAGCCGGACTTGAGTCCTGGAAATGGGAAGTACAATGCCTGCACTTTAAAGGAGGGGTCTGGGATAGTAACAGTTTGGAGGGACTATTCTAAACTGTAGTATCTGAGCGCCTCTGCAAAGACAGTGATTATGTATGAGTGAGGTGAAAGTGTTGAATGATGATGAAAGTATTTTCTTTTTGGGGTATCTTTTTGGGTCACCCTGCCTCAGTGGGAGACGGCCGACTTGTTGAAAAAAAAAAAAAAAGCAAGGTTTAGGTTAGGGTATGTAGGAGAGGAAATTTTTTCCAGTAAAAGTAGGCCTTAGTTAGGGATGTGTAACATCACTGTAGTCATTTAACATACTTATGCAATGGATTGAGAGATAAGTGAATGATGGAGTGTTGGGGAGATATGTGGATGAATCTGATACAAAGTGGGTTATCACAGTTGCTTTTTGCCAATGACACCTTCGATACGTCTGGCGAGTTTCAAGTTTTTCTACTGGCCCAGCCTTGGGCCAGGCTTGTCTGATGCTTGCCTGGTCAACCAGGCTGTTGCTGCTGGCAGCCTGCTTACCTACATATCCATCACAACCTGGTTGATCTGGCACTTGGTGGCGATACTTGTCGAGTTTCCTCCTGAATATATTTACGCTCATCCCAGCAGTGTTTCTTACATTTGGTAAGATGTTGAATAGTCTAGGACCACTGATGTTGATACACTGTTCTCTTATTGTGCCCACATTGCCAGTGTTTTTTATGGTTCTTTTGGGAGGTTTAGAAAAGAGGTTGCAAAGGTTGGAAGATGAACTTGGGAGGGCATGTAAAAAGAGGGAAATTAAAAGTGAATATAGGAAAGAACAAGGTGATGTGGGCAACAATAAAAATTTAGATAAAGAAAGACTGGATATCAGATGGGAAGGAGGGGGTATGGAGGACGTACAGTAAATGTGTTCAGATACTTGGGAGGGAACTTGTCAGCAGATGGGTCTAGAAAAACTAAGTGAATCACAGAACTGACAAAGAAGAGGTGGTTGATGCACTGGGAACACTATGAAGACAAAGACCCTTATCCACAGAGGTTAAAGAAGGAATGTACTAAGGTGCTAGCCTCAATAAAACTACTTGACAGACTCTTCTACTCATCCACAACTCTGCTAAACTAATAGTTTCCTATATTTTTTTCTAATCTTAATGTATCCAACATGAATCCATTGTTTCAAATTCTTTCTTGGTTAGGACATCCTCAGCACCCATTTTATATCTACATAAAATGCTTAAAGAATGTAACTATAGGTGGCATGTGTCATCAGTGAGAGGAAAAGAGCCATGTTCCATCGCATGTATTAACAATATTTCATGCATTAGCCAATTCTTTAATATTTACTACAACAAAGATATTTGGGTGCCATTTTTTTTTTTTTGCACTTTTAGAATCACATTTCAAGAAAAATCACACAAACTTACATTTCAAGTCTTCACTGTAATTCTAAATGTTTTTAATGTTTCACAGAAAGTTTCTAGCATTTTACTAACTAGTTCAAAAGGACAAGGTACCCTAAATACTCATTAGTATGGCGCTGATATTGCCAAACGTGTTAAAGTCGACCCATTCCCATTTTTCAGTGTAAGAAAGCAGCATTAATTTTACTTACAAGACAAATCAGTATGTAGAATTCTCAGGCATAAGATTCAAATGTTCCATCAGAAGTCTTCACCAAATGAAGGAAGTTGAAATGCCTGAAGCCGATTCTACATGTTGCCAACCCTTGGTGGAAGCGACGTTTCAAGAAGGAACAAGGCATCAGTGAGGTAAGATGAATATGAACTAGAGATGATATGACTGAAAGGAAACTTGCTAGAATGCAGAAAGAAAAAAAACGAACAAAAACCAGTGAATGAAAGCCTCTGTGCACATACGTACTGGAAAGAGCTATCGTGCTACCATAACAAACAGCAATCGGTTATATTTTTTTACCTAGATGATGTAGATCTTTTTCCTGTGCATTCATAAAATCCAGAGAATATCTAATTGATTTGGCTAAGCAGATTCCAATGTCAAAAGTGTCCACAATCGGCTGACGGAGGTACTCGTTGAGCGCCTGCTCCCTAAGTTGGCAAAGGTCTACACCATGGAAGCAATTCTGGTACCTGGGAGGAAAATAATACTTATTAAATTACAATGACAGTAATTTTCATTCTCAAAATATAACAATGAAACAAAGACATAGTAACACACAATCCTAAGGATTTTTAGAATTATCAGACAACGGAAAAAGTTTTAAAAGTACAGTGGACCCTCGGTTAACGAAAGGTTTAGTTAACGAAAAAATCGGTTACCGAAAGCTTTTTTCGCAATCGGATAACGAAAAAAGCTCGGTTAGCGAAACATATTAGACGTGTCCGCCTGCTCCGCACCTGGCCTGTGCAAGACGCCAGTGTAGCTTTGTTTACCATTGAGAGAACATTACCCAGCACGCTCTTTCAAACATTCACAATACATTTGGAGTCTTTTTTGGTGGTTTAGTGATTGTCACTGAAATAAGTCACCATGGGTCCAAAGAAGCTTCCTAGTGGCACCCCAGTGGTAGCAGGCATGCAGGGAGTGTAGCATTCATGCAGGGAGTGTAGCATTCATGCAGGGAGTGTAGCAGGCATGCAGGGAGTGTAGCATTCATGCAAGGAGTGTAGCATTCATGCAGGGAGTGTAGCAGTCATGCAGGGAGTGTAGCAGTCATGCAGGGAGTGTAGCAGTCATGCAGGGAGTGTAGCAGTCATGCAGGGAGTGTAGCAGTCATGCAGGGAGTGTAGCAGTCATGCAGGGAGTGTAGCAGGCATGCAGGGAGTGTAGCAGGCATGCAGGGAGTGTAGCAGGCATGCAGGGAGTGCAGCAGGCATGCAGGGAGTGCAGCAGGCATGCAGGGAGTGCAGCAGGCATGCAGGGAGTGCAGCAGGCATGCAGGGAGTGCAGCAGGCATGCAGGGAGTGCAGCAGGCATGCAGGGAGTGCAGCAGGCATGCAGGGAGTGCAGCAGGCATGCAGGGAGTGCAGCAGGCATGCAGGGAGTGCAGCAGGCATGCAGGGAGTGGGGATTCCCCTCCCAATCACTAACCCCTTCCCCTGTCCTCCTCCCTATCTTCCAGATGCCAGCAAGTCTCTTCAATAAAGGTAAGTAAATGTTATTTTAAATGTTTTTTTTCAATATTTATTTATAAATTAATATTGTATGTAGTATTTGTGTGTGTTTTCTGTATGTAAAACTATAGTTATTCTTTAAAAAATATATTTTTTGTGAATATTTTTGGATGTCTGGAAAGGATTAATTGTATTTACATTATTTCTTATGGGAAATAAGGGTTCGGATTACGAAAGATTCAGATTAAGTAATAGCTCCTGGAACGGATTAATTTTGTTAACCAAGGGTCCACTATACTATTTATAAGATTGTCGAAGAAAGGTTTTCCTTAACCTTCCACGTGTTGTGTCTCACGGGACAGCTTTAACCCTTTCATGGTCCGTGCCGTAGTTCTACGGCTTTGAGTTCTGGGTCCAAACCGTAGTTCTACGTCATGAGCTCAGCTCACTCAGATAAGCTTTGAGCGGTAAATTTGGGCCTACATATGAGAGAATGCATCTATGTGGTAAGTGTGCACCACATAAAACAAATCCTGCAGCACACAGTGCATAATGAGAAAAAAAAATTGAAACATTCATTTTTTATTAAAACAGTGACTTCTTAGTGTTTCGTCGTATACTTTTTATAGTTGTATTTGCGATTTCTTACTCTCATTTCATAGAATGGAAGATATGTTACAGATATAGAGATGATTTTGATTGGTTTCAGTACTGCAAATGGCTTGAAACTGAGCTCAAAGTACCGGAAATGTTTAATTTTTGCTGATGTTTAAGAGTAAACAAATGACCTCACACGTCTAATACGTGCCAGCTGGTGGGTCTAATATACGTTCACAAATGTGGTGATATTATTTGTACAATTATTACAATACAGTCTCCTCACTTAGCGAAGTACTCTTTTACCGACGCCTCGGACTTAAGACGGGCTCTCTGACCAGTATTTGTACCTAAATTCCTCAATTTTATTTATAAGAACATAAGAAAGGAGGAACACTGCAGCAGGCCTGTTGGCCCATACTAGGCAGGTCCTTCACAATCCGTCCCACTAACAGAACACTTGCTCAACCCAATTTTCAATGCTACCCAAGAAATAAGCTTTAACAATTCCATTCACTCATGCGCGAGTCCCACTCAAATCCAACCCCTCTCACTCATGAATTTATCCAACCTAAATTTGAAACTACCCAAGGTCCTAGCTTCAATAACCCTACTAGGCAGACTGTTCCACTCATCAACTACCCCTATTTCCAAACCAATACTTTCCTATATCCTTTCTAAATCTAAACTTATCTAACTTGAATCCATTATTGCAGGTTCTCTCTTGGAGAGATATCCTCAAGACCTTATTTATATCCCCTTAGTTAACCCTTTGGGGGTCCAAGGGGTCTCTCTGAAACTCGTTCTCAGGGTCCACGAATTTAAAAAAAATAAAAAATTATTTTTTCTTATGGAATGATAGAGAATCTTTTTCCGATCATAACGCCACAAAAATTATGAAATTTGATCGAAAATTAACGGAATTATGCTTTCGCGAAATTAGCGGTAGCCATGACACTTACGCAACGGCGATTTCGCCCACTTTGAGCCCTATTTTCGGCACATTCCAATGTTTCAGTCTACTAAAATTATAGCTATTTCGCTAGAACTCTATTTCTTCTATCGATTGAGTACAAGAAACCGCCTATTTACCAATTTCAACTATCCAAAATAGTGGTCAGAAAATGGCAATTTGGCCAATTTCACACAAATTTCAAACGATGCCAATTTCAAAATAGGGTCCATAATAAACAAGGCAGACATTCCTGGCACTAAAATAACATCTTCTCTGTTCATTAGTCACTTCTCCAGGCCCCTCTTACATTACTTTTGCTTTCCATTTTGAATTTTTATTCTCACAAAAAAATAGAAGATTTACTGTTATGTATACAACTGCATCATTGTAAAAATGGTATAAATAATATCAGAGCACTTGTGCATGAATATTAGACTCGCCAGTTGATGTGTATTGACGCATGGTGTGATTTGTTTACTCTTGAACATCGTCAAAAATCGAACATTTTCGCTACTTTGAGCTCAATTTCAAGGTACTTGTTATTGTCAAACCAATCAAAATCATCTCTATTTCTGTAATATATCTTCCATTCTATCAAATGAGACCAAGAAAACGAGAATACAACAATAAATACCATACGAAAATAGACTGCAAAGTCGCTGTTTTAAACCAAAAACACGGTCAGTTTTTTTCTTTCCTCATTATGCACTGTGTGGTGCAGGAATTTTTTTATACTGCGCACACTGACCGCACAGACCCATTCTATCACATCTAGGCCTAACAGCCTGTTTCTGCTTGATTTGAGGGCGCTAGAATTTAGGCGTACTAGTACGTCAATAACCCCAGTGCGTAAGACGTACTAGTACGACCAAAACCCCGAAAGGGTTAATACCCATTTTCCACTTGTATACCTCGATCATGTCTCCCCTCATTCTACGTCTTACAAGTGAATGTAATTTAAGGGTCGTCAATCTTTCTTCGTAAGGAAGATTTCTAATGCTATGTATTAATTTAGTCATTCTACGCTGAATGTTTTCTAACGAATTTATGTCCATTCTGTAATATGGAGACCAGAACTGAGCTGCGTAATTTAAGTGAGGCCTTACTAATGATGTATAAAGCTGTAATATAACCTCTGGACTTCTGTTGCTAACACTTCTTGATATAAATCCCAGTAATCTATTTGCCTTATTACGTACACTTAGGCATTGCTGTCTTGGTTTAAGGTTGCTGCTTACCATCACCCCCAAGTCCTTCTCGCAATCTGTATGGCTAAGTTCTACGTTATTTAACTTATAAGTGCTTGGGTTATGGACACTCCCGAGCTTCAGAACCTTGCATTTATCTACATTGAACTGCATCTGCCACTTTTCTGACCACGAATTAAGTTTGTCTAAATCTTCCTGAAGTTCTATGACATCTATGTTTGAATCAATTATCCTACTTATCTTCGTGTCGTCGGCGAATTTGCTCATATCACTAGTAATTCCTCTCAAGGTCATTGATATATATTATAAATAACAATGGGCCTAAGACTGATCCCTGTGGAACACCACTTGTTACAAGTCCCCATTCGGATTTAACCCCATTTATGCACACTCTCTGCTTCCTATTGGTGAGCCATGACTCGATCCATGACAGCACTTTTCCCCCAATGCCATGAGCTGCCACTTTCTTTAACAGTCTCTAGTGCGGTACTCTATCAAAAGCCTTACTAAAGTCTAAATAAACAATACCGAATTCTTTATCATGATCAACAGCCTCAAAAGCTTTACTGAAGGGTAATAAATTAGATAGGCAGGAACGGCCCCTCGTGAATCCATGCTGAGTATCATTAATCAAATTATGGTTATCTAGATGGCTTCTAATAATATCAGCTATAATTGACTCTAGTAATTTGCCTACAATTGAGGTCAGGCTTATTGGGCGGTAATTTGACGGTAGTGACTTGTCCCCTGCTTTAAAAATAGGAATTACATTAGCCTTCTTCCACATATCAGACACTACACCTGTTTGAAGAGATAAATTAAAAATGTTAGATATTGGTTCACAGAGTTCCATTTTGCATTTCTTAAGAACCCTTGCAAAAAGCTCATCAGGACCCGGCGATTTATTTTATTACAATATACAGTACACTGTGGAAATAAATGGCATAAAATACCGACACAATGGAAAAATAAACACATAAGCAGTATAATGTGATCCCTTATTGACAACGTTTCGCCCACGCAGTGGGCTTTATCGAGTCACAGACAGATCTACCTGGATAAAAGAAACATGAGTATTTATAGGATTTAGTCAGGTGGAGAATGCTGGGTCAGGTGGAGAATGCTGCATGTGACAGTCTTCAAAGTAGTGTGATAGTTTAAAACCTTGTGTGACTTAAAGGACCTGCAGTGTTCCATTCTTGAGTTCTATGTGGGATAGCGTTGAAGAAGTTTCTTGGCAATAGGTTCAGCTATGTTGTAGAAGCCGTTGTTCTGGTTGAAGTTGTTGGATATACAGATAAGTGATGATTCCAGGATTCTTCGGTATTGAGTGTTGTCTTCTCTGGTGATGAGTCTTGCATTTCTGTAGTTGATTAAATGGTTGTGTGAATTTCGGTGTTGAACACGGGCATTTCTCGGGTCGTCAGATCTGCCTGCGTACTGGTGTTCTGAAATGCGTGTTTGGAGGTCTCTGGATGTTTCGCCAACGTATAATTTGCTGCAGCCATTACAAGGGATTGTGTATACCCCTGCAGTGGATTGAAGCTTGTCCTGTCTGTTACTGGTAATGTCCTTGATGGTGGTGGATGTGGAGGTGGATACTCGGAATGAGGTATTAGAAAAAATGTTGGAAACGTGTTTGGAAATGGAGTTGGTGGAGAGGACTATGTTTTATTACCTTCAGAAAAAGATTCTCTACCATTTCATAAGAAAAAATAAGAATTTTTTTTTTTTGAAAAATGGCCTTGGACCCTGAAACGGTTAAACTTAGTACAAAATCTCAGATTCAACTATACATGAGAGGCCCGATTTACAGCATTTCACTAATGCATTGGTTTTCAATTATACCCATCCTTCATTTATTTAGACTTTCTAAAATATACACTTTCACCATTACTCATACATAATCAGTGTCTTTGCAGAGGCACTCAGATACGACAGTTTACATGTCACTCGAAACTGCCAATATCCCAAACTCCTCCTTTAAAGCGCAGGCATTGTACTTCCCACCTCCAGGACTCAAGTCTGGCTAACCGGTTTTCCTGAATCCCTTCACAAAATATATGAAGTAAATGCCACCTAATTTTGTAACAATTATGTACAATTTGCTGATTACATTCTATCAACAATCAATTATTCAATTTGCTCAGATTTACAGACATCTTTCTTGTTTATTTTACATAAAGATCTTTACATCATCTAAACATTCATAGTAGCTTATATTACTTCATTTTTTAAATTTTCAAAAGGAAATTCGATCAGTAGCTTTACCAAGCACCAGATTAACCAGGATGTGATGGATACATGGACCAGCAAATCTTTATACCTTTGATGGGTTTCGAGAGTTGTCTTACTTCCACAGCCTACCCCCTGGCCAGGTTTGGCTGGGCTGCCAATAGCAACAGCCTACTTGCCCAGGGAAGCACCAGACAAGTATGGCTCATGACCAGGCAGCAGAAATAAAGAACAAAATTCAAAAGTTGCAGGTATATCACAGGTTATTAACCCTTTGGGGGATCGACAGGCCTTCTCGGAAACATGTTCTCAGGGTCGAAATTTTTTGGGAAAAAAAAAAAAAAAAATTCTCATGAAATGATAAGAGAATCTTTTTCCGATCACAACACCACCAAAATTATGAAATTTGATCGAAAACTAACAGAATTATGATTTTGCGAAGTTAGCGGTATTGTTGACATTGATGCATCGGCGATTTCACCCACTTCGAGCCCTATTTTCGGCAAATTCCAATGTTTCAGTCCACTAAAATTATAGCTATTTCGCTAGAACTCCATTTTTTCTATCGATTGAGTACAAGAAACTGCCTATTTACTAATTTCAACTACCCGAAATAGTGGTCAGATAATGGCAATTTTCCAATTTCACACAAATTTCAAACGATGCCAATTTCAAAATAGGGTCCAGAATAAACAAGGCAGACATTCCTGTTACTAAAATAACATCTCTGTTCATTAGTCATGTCTCCAGGCCCCTCTTACATTATTTTTGCTTTTCATTTTGAATTTTTATTCTCACAAAAAATAGATGATTTACTGTTATGTATACAACTGCATCATTGTAAAAATGGTATAAATAATATCAGAGCACTTGTGCATGAATATTAGACTCGCCAGTTGATGTGTATTGGACGCATGGTGTGATTTGTTTACTCTTGAACATCGTCAAAAATCGAACATTTTCGCTACTTTGAGCTCAATTTCAAGGTACTTGTCATTGTCAAACCAATCAAAATCATCCCTATTTCTGTAATATATCTTCCATTCTATCAAATGAGACCAAGAAAACGAGAATACATCAATAAATACCATACGAAAATAGACTGCAAAGTCTCTGTTTTAATCGAAAAAAACGGTCAGCGTTTTTTTTTTCATTGTGCAGTGTGTGCTGCAGGATTTTTTTATACTGCGCACACTGACCACACAGACCCGTTCTTTCATATGTAGGCCTACCAGACGTTTCCTGCTTAATTTGAGGCCGCTAGAATTTGGGCATACTAGTACGGCACCAACCCCTGCTCGTAAAACGTACTAGTATGGCACCGACCCCCAAAGGGTTAAAATCTAATTACACTTTTCCTCGAGCACATTTTTTCCCGCTTATCACAGTTTATTTACATTTTTAAAGGAAAAATCACCAACTGATAGTTTGCCTATTGTTCTTTTCTGTAATTTCTAGATTATTTTTCCACAAAGAACTAATAAGTTAGATTGGAGGGTCATCTGAACTGCCATATCCGTGTACCTCTGGCAAGACAGTGATAGTGTGAATGATGGTGAAATTGTTTCTTTTTTGGGTCACCCTACCTCAGTGGGAGATGGCCAGTGTTAAAAAAAAAAAAATGAACCTAAGTGAAATTCATGTTATCTCATACTGTATCCTTCAATAACTCGTCAGTCATTACAGCTATAACATTACAGTGGACCCCCCAATTATCGTAATTAATCCGTTCCAGGAGCTAGTACTTAACACGAAGTTTACGAAATTCGAACCATTATTTCCCATAAGAAATAATGTAAATACAATTAATCCGTTCCACAAAAAAATATTCACATATAAAATAATTAAAAACAAATATATATATATATATATAAAATAATATATATATAATATATATATATATATATATATATATATATATAATAT
>WNWK01012548.1:0-59120 GCA_009830355.1 Cherax destructor
GCTAGGACTCGATCCGCGGCATGCCCAGCCCTGTGAGACCAGGACAAAGTACGCATCCAGTGGATAGAGTGATGCCTACTTTGCCCTGTTCTACAGGAGCTGGGCATGACGTCGTAGGTTCGAGTCCTGCTAGCCGCAGTTCTGCTAATGATTGAAAATCACTTGTTTCGTGATTTCATATATATATATATATATATATATATATATATATATATATATATATATATATATATATATATATATATATATATATATTATATATATATATATATATATATATATATATATATATATATATATATATATATATATATAAAAATAGTGTGTATGGGTGTGAGTATGTGTGTGTATATGTGTGTTTGTATGTGTGTATGTACTCACCTAGTTGTGGTTGCAGGGGCGATTCATGCCTGCCCGCCTCTTCCACTGGCCGCTACTGGCTCACTCTCCCTTCGCTATGAGCCTTATCCTCTTCTTGAAGCTATAAATGGATCCTGCCTCCACTACACCACTTCCCAAGCTATTCCACTTCCCGACCACTTCTGTGACTGAAGAAATACTTCCTAACATCCCTGTGCTTCATCTGAGTCTTCAACTTCCAACTGTGACCCCTTGTTGCTGTGTCCCATCTCTGGAACATTCTGTCCTGTCCACCTTGTCAATTCCTCTCAGTATTTTATGTCATTATCTTTCCCCACCCTCCCTATCTCTTCTGTCTTCCAGTGTCGTCAGGTCGATTTTCCTTAACCTCTCCTCGTAGGACATACCCCTTAGCTCCGGGACTAGCCTTGTTGCAAACCTTTGCACTTTCTCTAGTTTCTTTATGTGCTTGGTTAGGTGTGGGGTTTCAAACTGGTGCTGCATACTCCAGTATGGGCCTAACGTACACAGTGTACAGGGTTCTGAACGATTATTTATTAAGATGTCGGAATGCTGTTCTTAGGTTTGCTAGGCGCCCATATGCTGCAGCAGTTATTTGGTTGATTGCGCCTCAGGAGATGTGCCTGGTGTTATACTCACCCCAAGATCTTTTCCTTGATTGAGGTTTGTAGTCTCTGGCCCCTAGACTGTACTTTGTCTGCAGTCTTCTTTCCCTTCCCAATCTTCATGACTTTGCACTTGGTGGGGTTGAATTTCAGGAGCCAATGTACTCACCTAATTGTGGTTGCAGGGGTCGAGACTCAGCTCAGTATGTGTATGTGTGCGTGTGTATTGCTCACCTAATTGTGGTTGCAGGGTCGAGACTCAGCTCCTGGCCCCTGCCTCTTCGCTGTCTGCTACTGGGTCTCTGCTCTCCCTGCTCCATGAGCTTTATCATACCTTGTCTTAAAACTATGATGGTTCCTGCCTCCACTATATCTTCTCTAGTCCATTCCACTTCCTGACTACTCTGTGGCTGAAGAAATGTTTCCTGACATCCCTTTGACTCATCTGAGTCTTCAGCTTCCAGTTGTGTCCCCTTGTTTCTGTGTTCCCTCTGAAACAACCTGTCACTATCTACCTTGTCAATTCCCGCAGTATTTTGTATGTCGTTATCATGTCTCCTCTGACCCTTCTTTCCTCCAGTGTTGTTAGTCCTATTTCCCTCAGTCTTTCTTCATAAGACAGACCCCTGAGTTGTGGAACTAACCTTGTCGCAAACCTTTGCACTTTCTCTAGTTTCTTGACGTGCTTGACCAGGTGTGGGTTCCAGACTGGTGCTGCATACTCTAGTATGGGCCTGACGTATACGGTATACAGTGTCTTGAACGATTCCTTGTTAAGGTAACGGAACGCTAATCTTAAGTGTGTATATATGTGTTTGTGTGTGTTTGTGTGTATTTGTGTGTATGTGTGTGTGTGTGTGTGTGAGTATGTGTTTGTTTGTGGGATGTGGGGGGAAGGGGGGTCGTGCAAGTATCAGTCAACAATCACTGATTGAATGTTCCTGAACTAATGAACTGATGTTTTGTTGTCCATCTTTCAGGATAATAAAATTCAGGATAATATAACTCAGGATAATATAATTCAGGATAATATAACTCAGGATAATATAATTCAGGATAATATAACTCAGGATAATATAATTCAGGATAATATAATTCAGGATAATATAATTCAGGATAATATAATTCAAGATAATATAATTCAGGATAATATAATTCAGGATAATATAATTCAAGATAATATAATTCAAGATAATATAATTCAGAATAATATAATTCAGGATAATAAAATTCAGGATAATATAATTCAGGATAATATAATTCATGATAATATAATTCAGAATAATATAATTCAGGATAATATAATTCAGGATAATATAATTCAGGATAATATAATTCAGGATAATATAATTCAAGATAATATAATTCAGGATAATATAATTCAAGATAATATAATTCAAGATAATATAATTCAGGATAATATAATTCAGGATAATAAAATTCAGGATAATATAATTCAAGATAATATCATTCAGAATAATATAATTCAGGATAATATAATTCAGGATAATATAATTCAGGATAATATAATTCAGGATAATATAATTCAGGATAATATAATTCAAGATAATATAATTCAGGATAATATAATTCAAGATAATATAATTCAGAATATAATTCAGGATAATAAAATTCAAGATAATATAATTCAGGATAATATAATTCAGGATAATATAATTCAAGATAATATAATTCAGAATAATATAATTCAGGATAAAATTAAGGATAATATAATTCAAGACAATATGATTCAGGATAATATAATTCAAGATAATATAATTCAGGATAATATAATTCAGAATAATATAATTCAGAATAATATAATTCAGGATAATATAATTCAGGATAATATAATTCAGGATAATATAATTCAAGATAATACAATTCAGGATAATATAATTCAGGATAATATAATTAAAGATAATATAAATCCGGATAATATAATTCAGGATAATATAATTCAGAATAATATAATTCAGAATAATATAATTCAGGATAATACAATTCAGGATAATATAATTCAGGATAATATAATTCAGGATAATATAATTCAAGATAATATAATTCAAGATAATATCATTCAGGATAATATAATTCAATATAATATTATTCAAGATAATATAATTCAAGATAATATCATTCAGGATAATATAATTCAATATAATATTATTCAAGATAATATCATTCAGGATAATATAATTCAATATATTATTCAAGATAATATAATTCAATATAATATTATTCAAGATAATATCATTCAGGATAATATAATTCAATATAATATAATTCAAGATAATATCATTCAGGATAATATAATTCAATATAATATTATTCAAGATAATATCATTCAGGATAATGTAATTGAATATAATATTATTCAATATAATATCGTTCAGGATAATGTAATTCAATATAATATAATTCAATATAATATAATTCAATATAATATCGTTCAGGATAATATCGCTCAGAATAATATAATTCAAGATAATATCGTTCAGGATAATGTGATTCAGGATAATATAATTCAATATAGTATTCAAGATAATATCATTCAGGATAATATAATTCAATATAATATAATTCAAGATAATATCATTCAGGATAATGTTATTCAGGATAATATAATTCAATATATTATTCAAGATAATATCATTCAGGATAATATAATTCAATATAATATTATTCAAGATAATATCATTCAGGATAATATAATTCAAGATAATATAATTCAAGATAATATAATTCAGGATAATATAATTCAGGATAATAAAATTCAGGATAAAATAATTCAGGATAATATAATTCAAGATTATATAATTCAGAATAATATAATTCAGGATAATATAATTCAGGATAATATAATTCAGGATAATATAATTCAGGATAATATAATTCAAGATAATATAATTCAGGATAATATAATTCAAGATAATATAATTCAGAATATAATTCAGGATAATATAATTCAATATAATATAATTCCGGATAATATAATTCAGGATAATATAATTCAGAATAATATAATTAAGGATAATATAATTCAGGATAATATAATTCAGGATAATATAATTCAGAATAATATAATTCAGGATAATACAATACAGGATAATATAATTCAGGATAATATAATTCAGGATAATATAATTCAGGATTATATAATTCAGGATAATATAATTCAAGATAATATAATTCAAGATAATATCATTCAAGATAATATCATTCAGGATAATATAATTCAATATATTATTCAAGATAATATAATTCAATATAATATTATTCAATATAATATCGTTCAGGATAATATAATTCAATATAATATAATTCAAGATAATATCATTCAGGATAATATAATTCAATATAATATTATTCAAGATAATATCATTCAGGATAATGTAATTGAATATAATATTATTCAATATAATATCGTTCAGGATAATGTAATTCAATATAATATAATTCAATATAATATCGTTCAGGATAATGTAATTCAATATAATATAATTCAATATAATATTATTCAAGATAATATCATTCAGGATAATATAATTCAAGATAATATAATTCAAGATAATATAATTCAGGATAAAATAATTCAGGATAAAATAATTCAGGATAATATAATTCAAGATAATATAATTCAGAATAATATAATTCAATATAATATTATTCAAGATAATATTATTCAGGATAATATAATTCAATATAATATTATTCAATATAATATCGTTCAGGATAATATAATTCAATATAATATTATTCAATATAATATCGTTCAGGATAATATAATTCAATATAATATTATTCAATATAATATCGTTCAGGATAATATCATTCAGGATATCAGTCATGATAAAATCATTTGGTATAATATTTGGGATAAAATCATTAAGCATCATTTGTGATAATATCACTCATGATAATATCATTTGTGATGATAATCTAGATAATATCATTTGGGATAATATTATTCATGGTAATATCATTAAAGGCAGTGTCATTCTGGATAATGTAATTTAGGGTAATAATATTCGGTGTGATATTCTGGTCAGTCATTCTGGATAATATTACTTATATCATTATGGAAAAATATTATATATGTCAGATATAATACTCCATGACATTTATTTGTTCGTTCAAAGAGACTGAACTCTAAGACTGAACTCTAAGACTGAACTCTAAGACTGAACTCTAAGACTGAAAGACTGAAATCTTAAAAATAACTGAGCTCTTGAAAAAGACTGAACTATATTGAAGATGGGTGATTTGTGATCGCTTTCCCCAAGCTCATCATTATAATAATAATAATAATAATAATAATAATAATAATAATAATAATAATAATAATAATAATAATAATATTTCTTTATTTCTACAAGTACATGTACAAGGTATACAGGCTTAGCTGACATCAATGACATACTATATAGAAAGCCGCTTGTTATGCAGAGCATTTCGGGCAAATTAGGTCAATTTTTGTTCCCAGGATGCGACCCATACCAGCCCACCAACACCCAGATACCTATTTTACTGATGGGCGAACATGGACGGCAGGTGTCTTAACTAAACAAGTATTAAAATTTACACCCTTGCCGGGGATCAACCCCGGACATCAGTCTGTGAACTGAGAGCGATGCCAATCGATTATTAATAAGTGATTCCTTGTTGGCAAGGACCAAGTCAGGCAGGTTATTCCCTCTGGCGCATCAAGAAAGTCGCTAGACTTGAGATTTCCTGCCACATTATTCCAATCAATTTGGCTGAAGTTAAAATCTCTCATTAATACGATGTTTTCGTATCTAGATGTCAAGATAACACTAACATCACCTACAATGTTGCCGTCACTTCAGTACTACTACCATCCACATGTTACCTCCACTACAATACTATCACCTCAAACCATGTTACTTCCACTACAATACTATAACCACAAGCCATGTTACCTCCACTACAATACTATCACCACAAGCCATGTTACCTCCACTACAATACTATCCCCACAAGCCATGTTACCTCCACTACAATACTATCACCACAAACCATGTTACCTCCACTACAATACTATCACCACAAACCATGTTACCTCCACTACAATACTATAACCACAAGCCATGTTACCTCCACTACAATACTATAACCACAAGCCATGTTTCCTCCACTACAATACTATCACCACAAACCATGTTACCTCCACTACAATACTATAACCACAAGCCATGTTTCCTCCACTACAATACTATCACCACAAACCATGTTACCTCCACTACAATACTATCACCACAAACCATGTTACCTCCACTACAATACTATCACCACAAACCATGTTACCTCCACTACAATACTATCACCACAAACCATGTTTCCTCCACTACAATAATATCACCACAAACCATGTTACCTCCACTACAATACTATAACCACAAGCCATGTTTCCTCCACTACAATACTATCGGAACAAGCCATGTTACCTCCACTACAATACTATCACCACAAACCATGTTACCTCCACTACAATACTATAACCACAAGCCATGTTTCCTCCACTACAATACTATCACCACAAACCATGTTACCTCCACTACAATACTATAACCACAAGCCATGTTTCCTCCACTACAATACTATCACCACAAGCCATGTTACCTCCACTACAATACTATCACCACAAACCATGTTACTTCCACTACAATACTATCACCACAAGCCATGTTTCCTCCACTACAATACTATCACCACAATCCATGTTACCTCCACTACAATACTATCACCACAAGCCATGTTACTTCCACTACAATACTATCACCACAAACCATGTTACTTCCACTACAATACTATCACCACAAGCCATGTTACCTCCACTACAATACTATCACCACAAACCATGTTACCTCCACTACAATACTATCACCACAAGCCATGTTACTTCCACTACAATACTATCACCACAAGCCATGTTACCTCCACTACAATACTATCACCACAAGCCATGTTACTCCACTACAATACTATCACCACAAGCCATGTTACTCCACTACAATACTATCACCACAACCATGTTTCCTCCACTACAATACTATCACCACAAGCCATGTTACTTCCACTACAATACTATCACCACAAGCCATGTTACTTCCACTACAATACTATCACCACAAGCCATGTTACTTCCACTACAATACTATCACCACAAGCCATGTTACCTCCACTACAATACTATCACCACAAGCCATGTTACCTCCACTACAATACTATCACTACCTTCCATGTTACTACACTACAATACTATCACTACCTGCCATGTTACTACACTACAATACTATCACTACCTGCCATGTTACTACACTACAATACTATCACTACCTTCCATGTTACTACACTACAATACTATCACTACCTGCCATGTTACTACACTACAATACTATCACCCTACCTGTATACCTCCACTACAATACTATCACCACAAGCCATGTTACTTCCACTACAATACTATCACCACAAGCCATGTTACCTCCACTACAATACTATCACCACAAGCCATGTTACCTCACATCTACAATACTATCACCAATACAAACCATGTTACCTCCACTACAATACTATCACCACAACCATGTTACTCCACTACAATACTATCACCACAAGCCATGTTACCTCCACTACAATACTATCACCACAAACCATGTTACTTCCACTACAATACTATCACCACAAGCCATGTTTCCTCCACTACAATACTATCACCACAAGCCATGTTACCTCCACTACAATACTATCACCGCTTACCTGTTACCTCCACTACAATACTATCACTACCATCCACATGATATCTCCACTTCAATACTATCACCGCTTACCTGTTACCTCCACTACAATACTATTATTACCATCCTCATGTTACCTCCATTACAATACTATCACAACCATCCTCATGTTACCTCCACTACAATACTATCGCTACCCTCCATGTTACTACACTACAATACTATCACCATCCTTTATGTTACTCCACTACAATACTACAACCACCATGTATGTTACCTTCACTACAATACTACCACCACCATGTATGTTACCCCACTACAATACTACCACCACTCATTATCACCTCTGTACTACAATACTACCACCATCATGTATGTTACCCCACTACAATACTACCACCATCATGTATGTTACCCCACTACAATACTACCACCATCATGTATGTTACCCCACTACAATACTACCACCATCATGTATGTTACCCCACTACAATACTACCACCATCATGTATGTTACTCCACTACAATACTACCACCATCATGTACGTTAACCCACTACAATACTACCACCATCATGTATGTTACCTCCACTACAATACTACCACCACCATGTATGTTACCTCCACTACAATACTACCACCATCATGTACGTTAACCCACTACAATACTACCACCATCATGTATGTTACCCCACTACAATACTACCACCACCATGTATGTTACCCCACTACAATACTACCACCATCATGTATGTTACCCCACTACAATACTACCACCATCATGTATGTTACCCCACTACAATACTACCACCATCATGTATGTACCCACACTCCACCACTGTGTACAAATACTACCACCATCATGTATGTTACCCCACTACAATACTACCACCATCATGTACGTTACTCCACTACAATACTACCACCATCATGTATGTTACCTCCACTACAATACTACCACCACCATGTACGTTACTACACTACAATACTACCACCATCATGTACGTTACTACACTACAATACTACCACCACCATGTACGTTACTACACTACAATACTACCACCATCATGTACGTTACTACACTACAATACTACCACCATCATGTACGTTACTACACTATAATACTACCACCATCATGTACTTTCAGTTACATTACGATCCTCATCCTCCTTATACCCATAGTTCCAAGGTAACTAAATAACGGAGAAGAATACACTAAGAGTTGAACTAGGGAAATTTTTCAAGTAGTGATTTAGAAGATTCCAGTTTCAATAATTTATCAGCCAAGACATATTAACATATAGTCATTAGTACTTATCTATACAAATAATAAAATTAGAAAAAAGTATTATTTCACAAAATGGTGTATAATATTAACTTGGGATCTGGCCCTCAGCCTCTGAGCGACTATCAGAAGCGCGTCAGGGATGTGCGCTAGATGTACAGCCAAGCGTCCCGCCAGAACGCGAAGAACCTGCGGCTGAGAAACGAGGGGAAAAAGGCACCCACCTTGTTTACTAAATGTAAAGCTCAGCCAGTGAGTGATGAGTCTCCCAAGACCCAGTTGGTGAGTGATAAGTCTCCCAAGACCCAGCCAGTGAGTGATGAGTCTCTCATGACCCAGTTGGTGAGTGATGAGTCTCCCAAGACCCAGTTGGTGAGTGATGAGTCTCCCAAGACCCAGTTGGTGAGTGATGAGTCTCCCAAGACCCAGCCAGTGAGTGATGAGTCTCCCAAGACCCAGACAGTGAGTGATGATGAGTCTCCCAAGACCCAGCCAGTGAGTGATGAGTCTCTCATGACCCAGCCAGTTAGCGATGAGTCTCCCAAGACCCAGCCAGTGAGTGATGAGTCTCCCAAGACCCAGCCAGTTAGTGATGACTCTCCCAAGACCCAGCCAGTGAGTGATGAGTCTCCCAAGACCCAGACAGTTAGTGATGAGTCTCCCAAGACCCAGCCAGTTAGTGATGAGTCTCCCAAGACCCAGCCAGTGAGTGATGAGTCTCCCAAGACCCAGCCAGTGAGTGATGAGTCTCCCAAGACCCAGCCAGTTAGTGATGAGTCTCTCAAGACCCAGCCAGTGAGTGATGAGGAGTCTCCCAAGACCCAGCCAGTGAGTGGTGAGTCTCTCAAGACCCAGCTAGTGAGTGATGAGGAGTCTCCCAAGACCCAGACAGTGAGTAATGAGACTCCCAAGACCCAGACAGTGAGTGATGAGACTCCAAAGGCCCAGACAGTGAGTAATAAGACTCCTCGTATGGAACGCGCTCAACCTGTCACTCAGCCTGTATCCAGTAAGCTTATCCCACATGAGAAGCTTATTAAGCTTATCCCTCAAAAGGAACTTACTAAGCCTGTCCTCCAGGCTAGGTTCAGTAACATTGCCTCCCTGGTTCAGAAAATGGCACCAGACAATTCACAAAGTAGCCCCTCGCCCATGCCTTAGAATTACCTCGGGTTGGGCGCACAGTGCTGGCCTACATCTCTGGCATACGGTCCATGGTGGCCATCTACCTTATGGAACCCTATGAAACCAGCTTTCTGTCCCCAAATACAGACATCACAGCTAAACCCACAGCAACCGCTGCAAGTGGCTCCATGGGTATCAAAAATGTCCTCCATACTGTCTGACGGACTCCTAGAAAAGTAACGCTGAAAACTCACGGAAGTTGCATTATTGTTTAATCATTTTATGGTTAATGTGGTCATCGTCATTAGTGTCATGAATTGACAGTGATCCATGAGCAGGATGAATTTTCATTCAGGATGTCCAGCGCCGTCCTAAATGATGGTTTCAGAGAGTGTAAAGAATGGAATGTAAAAAGTATCTTTTATTATTATTATTATTATAATCACAACTAAGCGCTATTTTTTTCTATTAATTCATTTCTAATACCACGGAAATGTTATTTTATGGTTCAGTTCTCGTTCTTGTGCTTTCATTTTTTAGGTGAAAATGGATTTTAGTATTGTTTTTCGAAGCATATTTATTTTTAATATAGGTGAAAAATTTGTACACGCATCGGGGTTACTCATACATGTTTATATTCGTTGTTACTGACTATTATTTTGAGGTACACCAGCGGTTAGTTCTTAGTTGTGCCACTAAGAACCAGAAGGCACAATACCGTGACTGGAACAATACACAAATAACCCACACATAGGAGAGAGGAGATTACCACGACGTTTCGGTCTAACTTGAACCATTTACAATGTCACAAACCAGCTCAAAAAAACAAGATTACAGAAGTCACTGTGGGCCTTTGTCAGGCCCGTTGACACCATTGTTACACCACTAGAGAGAGATATTTGTAATTTTACAATTACTTTACATAGTTGTTGTACACAGTAATAATAATAATATATTTATTTACTACAAGTACATGTACAAGGTATACAGGCATCAATGACACTACTACATAGATAGTTCCTTGTTATGCAGAGCATTTAGGGCAAATTAGGTCAGTTTTGTCCCAGGATGCGACTAACACCTAGGTAGCCAATTTACTGATGGGTGAACATAGACAACCGGTGTAAGGAAACACGTCCGATGTTTCCACCCCTTCGCCTGGAATCGAACCCGGACCCTCACCGTGTGAAGCGAGAGCTTTTGCCACCAGGCCACGGGGCCTGTCATTATTATAATCAAAACTAAGCTCTAAACCCACCAGGGTCATACAGCGCTGCTGTACATAGTACAGTAAGGAACACAATCAATAAACTGATATTTTAATACCAATAAAACAATAAAAATGTATAAAATGAAATGCAATCTATAATTATATACAGCTTATTAATGTAGTCAGTGCACACACACACACACACACACACACACAAGAATGAGCTTATACACGAAAACCAGCACAGTTCCAAGGAAGGGAAATCCTGTGTCACAAACCTATTGGAGTTTTACCACAAGGTGACGGAAGTAAGATAAGAGAGAGAGAGAGAGAGAGAGAGAGAGAGAGAGAGAGAGAAGAGGTGAGGGGGTTTGACTATTTTTTTGGACTGTAAGAAGGCTTTCGATACAGTTCCACACATGAGATTAGTGCAAAAGCTAGAGGATCAGTCAGGTATAACAGCAATGCATCAGAGAATACCTGACAGGAAGGCAACAAAATGACATGGTATATGGCAAGGTGTCAGAGTGGGCACCTGTGACGAGCGGGATTCCACAGGGGTCAGTCCTAGGATCGGTGCTGTTTCTGGTATATGTGAATGACATTGATGGAAGGGATAGACTCAGAAGTGTCCCTGTTTGCTTATGTTGTGAAGTTAATGAGATTTTAATCCTACAAAGGGATCTGGACAGGCTGCAAGTCTGGTCCAGCACTGTTAACCCCACCAAGTCCAAAGTCATGGAAATTGGGGAAGGGCAAAGAAGACCACAGACAGAGTACAGGCTAGGGAACCAAAGACTACAAACCTCATTCAACACTACTTAGAGGTGTGTCGTACACCCGCACCGGAAGCACTACCATAAGGTAAGAATGTCGCACGCTCGTCCTGGCAGCGCTGCCTAGGAGTGACAGTCGTACACCATCTCCGGTAGCACTGCCTGGAGGTGAAAGTGTCGTACAACAGCCCCGACAGTACTGTCTGTGGGTGAGTGTCGTACGCCTTCTGCAGTAACACTGCCTGGATTTATTA
The DNA here is from genome assembly GCA_009830355.1 of Cherax destructor. Classification (NCBI taxonomy): domain Eukaryota; kingdom Metazoa; phylum Arthropoda; class Malacostraca; order Decapoda; family Parastacidae; genus Cherax; species Cherax destructor. The sequence continues at coordinate 12,397 of WNWK01012548.1, forward strand.
TTATAATCAAATAGAAGCAACACTGCCTGGAGGTGAGTGTCGTACCATGAGCCTGGCAACACTTGCCTGTTGAGTGCCACCCACGAAACATCATGCCATTAATTACTTCTCGACGTAAAATAATTTTTTTTTCCCGTTTACGACAATGTTCCGGGAAGTTTGATTTGGTAGAGTGATCCCTCAAATTCTTGTAATATTGGCGGGAAGCCTCACCTTAACCTCTCACATGAATAAAAACACTCACAAAGGCAATGACCCAGTCACACACACACACACACACCTGGAATAGGTAAAACTTGCGATTTTGGCTTAAATAGCAACGCTCTTCTTGCCGAATAAGGCAAGCGAAAATTTGTGTACACAATAATTTCGCAAAAAATCATTCAGAACCTAACGAAAACAATATATTTCACTGTGTTTATTTATTATTAAATTATTGTAAACTTATCTAAAATATACTTAGCTGGATTAGGCAAATTTAAATTGAGCTTGTTATAATAAGGTTAGGCAAGTTTTCTAAGGTTCTTTTCGTAAAAAAATATTAATTTTTAAATTAACATAAATGAAAAAAATATATCTTTAAACGTAAGAGAATTTTTTTGAAAGGACTTGATTTTCAATGAGTTCTTGCTAATTGACCAGTTTTACCTAAAAATAATATATATATATATATATATATATATATATATATATATAAGAAGAAGGAGAGAGAGAGAGAGAGAGAGAGAGGAGAGAAAGAAATATGAATCTACCTTGCTGGAGACGAGACAAATCTAGGTCGAGTGTCTTGGTAAGGTAAACATTATAGGAAAACCGTAATGGTGTCCAAATTTGTTCCCAATAGTAAATCATTGTCCACATGTGTGTGTGTGTGTGTGTTTATCAATTTGTAATTCTTCAAATATACAGGGAATGATCTCCAATTCTTGGCTCAGAATATTCCATTTCTTAGCCATGGGGAACCTGAAAAATTTATTATTATAATCAAATAGAAGCGCTAAACCACAGGGGAACCTGAAAAATACTTCCTGACATCTCCATGGCCTCTTGTTACTGCTACACCCCTTCTGAATACCCTTTACTTGCCTATACCCCGGAGTATTTTGTATGTAGTTGTCATATCTCTCCCCTCATTGTTCGTTCTTCCACTAGAATTATTATTATTATAATAAAATAGAAGCGCTAAACCACAGGGGTCATACAGCTCTTCCACTAGAAGTGTATCCACTTATGCCTCTTATGTACTAGTTTTGATGCATTCATTAGTACTTTCTCAACTTTCAGTTTGTGCATTGTCATGTGAGGGATTCCTCATGGCTCGTTTGGTAGGGGTCTCAGATCACACACTGAGAACCGGGGTTCGATCCTCGGACGAGTGGAAACTTTGGGCATGTTTTATTACACCTGCTGTACCTCTTCCCCTAGCAGTAATTAGGTACCTGGGTGTTAGCCGACTGGTGTAAGTCACATCCTGAGGGAGAGGATTAAAGAATCCCTCAATGGGAATAATCCAGACAGTCCTTAGATGACAGTCTGATTTCACTGGGTTATGCTTAGGTACTAATCCTCCGGGTTAATAATCTGAACAATTATTATTATAACCAAATAGAAGCGAATATTCTGAACAAGCTTACACAAGCCAGGGTCGCCCCTGTGAGGTTACGAGTGAAATGACTGGCTTAGCTGGGTTACTGAATGCTTATCTTGAGTATGTAAGCTTGAGGTGTGGAAGACAGCAAATATATGAGACAGACAGGCTCCACTAAATTACAGACCAGTATCACTGACATGTTTAGTATGTAAAGTTATGGAAAAGATTATCAGAAGAGTGGTGGAGCACCTAGAAAGGAACTGGTTCATACATGACAACCAGCATGGCTTCGGTGAAGGTAAATCCTGCGTCACAAACCTACTGGAGTTGTACGATAAGGTAATAGAAGACAGGAAAGAGAGAGAGAGAGAGAGAGAGAGAGAGAGAGAATGGGTAGACTGTATCTTCTTGGACTGTAAGAAGGCTTTCGACACAGTTCCACATAATATGGCTGAAAAGCTAGAGAAGAAGGCAGTGGATCAGGGAATACCGGACAGGAAGCAAACACAAGTGTGTTGTTATGAGACTAAGTGTCAGAGTGGGTGCATGTGTCGAGTGGGGTTCCACAAGGGTCAGTCCTAAGTCCGGTGCTGTTTCTTGTATATGTGAATGACATAACGGAAGGGATAGATTCAGAGGTGTGCCTGTTCGCAGACGATATGAAGCTAATGAGGAGAATACAAGCAGACGAGGATCAGGTAAGACTACAAGGGTATCTGGACAGGCTGCAAGCCTGGTCAAACATATGGCTCCTGGAGTTTAACCCCAGCAAGTGCAAAGTTATGAATCTTGGGGAAGGCCAAAGAAGACCACAGACGGAATACAGCCTAAGAGGCTGCAAAACTTACTCAAGAAAAAGGATCTTGGGGTGAGCATTATACGGAGCACATCTCCTGAGGCGCACATGAACCAAATAACTGTTGCAGAATATGGGAGCCTGGCAAACCTGAGAATAGTGTTTTGACTTCTAGGTAAGAAGTCATTCACGACACTGTACACCATGTACATCAGGCCCATATTGGAGTATGCAGCACCTGTATGGAACCCACACCTGGTCAAACATGTCAAGAAATTGGAGAAAGTGCAAAGGTTTGCAATAACTAGTCCCAGAGCTGAGGGGTATATCCTATAAGGGGAGGTTAAGGAACCTTTACTTGACAACACTGGAGAAAATGAGAGATAAGAACATAAGAAAGAAGGAACACTGCAGCAGGCCTACTGGCCCATGTGAGGCAGGTCCAAGTCACTTACCAGCTTATGCCACTGACCCAACCTAGTCAGGTCCAGGTCACATCCACTAAGGAAGAAGCACAGCATCAGACCTACTAGCACAAGCTATTCAGGTCCAACTCACACCCACATTCCACGCACAGCCTTCTTACTGTGCAGACGTGGTACTCTGCCTCCTAGTGGCGAGTGGTAGCACTTATAATTTCCATAACATGGCGGCATCAGGCAGACGCCGTATAAACACTATGTTTGAAGTTGGTGATGAGGAATCTGCAACCTGAAACGGTGTCTACGATGTTGCAACGAATCCTGCAGGATATTTATCATATAGTCATCGGAGATTTGTATGGAGTGGCATTAAATGGAATGAGCAGGGTGTTTATCAAGTTGTCATCGACCCAAGAGTTCAAGCGCTTGGTTGATACCTATCAAGATCAGGTCTATGCAGTTAACAGCGGTATGGAGGTGCGACTGAGGGACGTTTTGCACTCTTATACGTGGATTAGGGTGCGTAATGTCCCTTTTGAAGCGGACCCGGTTGATTTAATGGACGTCTACAAAGTTTTTGGCATCGTCCATGCAGCGAATGTGGGCAAATGGCGAGAGGGGTCCTTTGAGGGCCTCATGGAAGGCTCTTACTCACTGAAAATGACCATCAGGCGTCCTATCCCGTCGTATGTTGTAATGCCGGAGTTCAGGACGCAAGTGTATGTCACGTACACTGGGCAAAGGAGGACGTGTCGTACATGTGCAGCATATGATCATGTGGCGGCGGAGTGTCCTCGGAAGGTACAACAGTGTGCAGTGATACTGGTGGACAGTGACCTGCTAGGAGATGCGGGTGCTGAGCGGTCAAGAGGACCTGCTCATGGAGCTAAGACATGGAGTGACATAGTGGAGAACAGAATGGATACCTGTCGTACGCTACCTGTGTAGGTACCAGTGGATCAACCCCAGGTGAAAGTGGTGGACATTCCAGTGGTGGATAGCCCATGCCTGTCCTTGGAGGATGTCCTGGGGAATCTGTTGGATGAGGCCTTGCTGATGCTTAGTGAGGCAGGTAGCCCTGTGGCTAAGGAGAGTATGGAGTGTGGGGAAGTGATGGGTGCAGGTGAAAATGGCATTAATGAGAAGGTGAGTGTCACTGTCAGGGCAGATGTGCATGAGTGCGCAAAAGGTCAAGATGTTGACAGTGATAAAGGTATGGATATTACGGGAGAATCACAGAAAAGGTCTGTAGCCTCTTTAGACGGGGAGGACATTTTAACACCAGCACAGAGGTCATGTAAAAAACCCTTAGTGGTTGCATCACAGAAGGGGAAAGGAGGGGCTACCTTTAAACGATGAGTAAAAGGGGTAAAGGGAAGGAAGTGTGGGGCTATAGTAGGGGAACTGAGAACCCCTGTGGTGACGCAACTACCAAGAACAAGAGGCAAACCCACAATAGTCTTTTCAGGTGTTTAACTATCAATGTTAATGGAATGAGGGCTGAAATTAAGAGGAAGTGAATTGGGGTGACCTTACGATGCTTTGGTATACAAGTGGGTTTTCTGCAAGAACACAACTTTAGGATTGGTAGAGATCTGCGTGTGGAGGGGTATGATGTGTTTGCTGGTTCGGCTAAGAGATTAAAGGGTGGGGTTGCAATAGTCATACAGGTGTCAAGTCCTTTTCAGTTGATGGCTTGGGAGGAGAGTGGGGATGGCAGGATAGTAAGGGTAGATGGGGAATGGGGTGGTATACAGGTTTGCTTTGTTGGTGTATACATGCCAGCAGAGTTTAATAGAAAAATTAAGGAAGATTTTGTGAATGATCATCTCGTGTATGCTTTGCGGGGGCTACCTGGAGTGGTGGTTGTGAGGGGTATTGGAACTGTATCATTAGGGGTAGGGATGCAGAGCCTCGGGGAGCTGGGTGTGTGTTGGGAGTATTGAGAGACATGTTGAATGGAGTGGGTTTACAGGACATAGTGAGGGGGAGGGCCAGTGGAGAATACTTTCTTTCGACGAGATTATGATGCTAGACTGGATAGGATTTATACAACAGCTCAGGTTAGGGTAGGGGGGATTCATATCATAGATGTGGGATTTTCGGATCATAGAGGAGTTATGGTGGATACAACATGGGAAGGGGCAGTAAAATGGTTTAAGGGGTATTGGAAATTAAATGGTAAATTGTTGCGTGAGAAGGGCCAACGAGAATCTTTTGTACATTGGTGGAGGGAGATTTTGGGGCAGGGGAAAAAACTGAGGGGAGATAGTGAGGCTTTTCTACATTGGTGGGAAAAGGTAGCAAAGGAGGGTATTCAGGGGTTCTATAGGAGGATAGGTAGGGAGGTGGTGTGCTGGTCTTATGGGTTGCAGAAGAACGTGGAGGGATTATTGGCCAAGTGTTACGAAAGACAGGGGACGTCTGCTTTAAGGGAAATTCGGGTTTTAACCCTTAAACTGTCCAAACGTAGATCTATGTAGATCTAAGTTGCGTAGTATTCAGAATGAGCGTTTTGATGCCTTTCGTGTGCAGGCAGGGATAGATGATGTTTTATGGGGAGATTATTATTGTTATAATCAAAAGAAGCGCTAAACCACAGGGGTCATACATCTTATGGGGAGATAGGCCATCAAAATAAGTGTTAAATAAGTGCAGGAAAAAAGAGGGAGGGGATGACAATTTCATGTGTGGAAGTAGGGGAGGATATGGGTGGATATGTGAGGGGGCAAAGATTATGTAATACTGAGGCGATAAGCGTATGTATATGTGGATAAATGGTTTACGAAGTTTTGGGGTTGTGGACAGGTGTGTGTGTCTGAGAGGGACATCATACTGGAAGGGATAGTGGAGAGGATGGGGGACGGGGATAGAGCACACATGGAAGGACCTGTTAGTGAAGAGGAAGTATGGGAGATTGTGAATGGTTTAAGTGAGGGAAAGGCACCGGGGTTCGATGGCATAATTAATGAATTTTATAAGGTACATTGGGAGGATATAAAGGAATGCTTAGTGTTATTGTTGAATATAATGAAAGGGGAGGGCCGTATAGAGATAGGTCAAGGTACCGGGGTGGTGGTTTTGGTTCGGAAATGGGGTAAGAGGGAAACCATGGATAATTTTAGGCCATTGGCGTTAATGAATGCCGATTACAAAATTTTTGCTAAGTTACTGGCAAATAGATTGAAAAAAGTATTGGGTGGGGTAATAGAGGGGCAGTGTGGGATACCGGGGAGAAGCATGATACAAGGACATGAACGCATCAGAGATTTTATAGAGGATGGGACTGAGGGAGGGGTCTTAGCGATTGATTGGCAAAGAGCGTATGATAGTGTAGAAAGGGGGACATTGTATGAGATCATGAGGCGACAGGGTTTTGGGGAGGAAGTAGTGGGATGGGTAGAAACTGTGTATAGGGAGGCGGGTGTGAAAGTACGAGTGAATGGTAGAATGGGAGAGAGGATCATTATGGAAAGGATTGCAACAGGGATGTCCACTGTCGCAGTGTTTATTTGCGTGTTTGCAGGATCCGTTCTATAGACTGGTAAGGGTAGGGGTAAAGGGTGGGGGAGATGAATGTACCGGTAATAGAGGTGGGGCGCAAAGAATCATAGGGTATGTAGATGACACGACTGTGCTTGTAAGTAGTGAGGAGGGTTTAAGTAATGTGGGTGGCATAATTGAAGTGTTTGGCAGGGCTACTGGTATGAGAACGAATAGTGCCAAATCAAAGTTATTGGAGGTGGGTGGATGGGTGGGGGGGCATGGGTGGATGATAGTTGATGATATTAAGATATGTGGGGTAACATATTTAAATACTGTGAGCGATTCACGTAGAGTTATTTCAGAGAACGTGGTGCAAAAAGCATTGAGTAGGCTGAAAGGGTGGAGGCCAGGAGATCTTATGTTGCAGCAAAGGGTAGTGGCGGTCAACATACTAGTGTATAGTAAACTCTGGCACGTGGCAGTGGTTTTCCCTTTGTTGCAATCAGACATTAGCAAACTTGAGGTAAGAGTCATGAGATACATTTGGGCGTATGGTCCGCTGTGGCTGTGGAAGGCAATAGTTAGGAACAGGGTGGATAGGGGTGGCCTGGGGCTTATTGGGTTGGAGCGACGCTTATTTAGCTTGTACAGTGGACCCCCGAGTAACGAACACCCCGGAAATCGTACAATTATGTAAGTATAATATTGTAAGTGCTTGAGGAAGTGTATTTTTGGGGGTGTGAAATAGACTAACCTACATGACATTATTCCTTAAGGGAGTAAATTCGTTTGGTAATGGCACTTGAGCAGGCTTCTGGAAAGAAGTTTTTACGTTACTCGGGGGTTCACTGTATATCAAAAGGTGTGTTGTACGTTGGGGTGGCATGGAAGCGGGGAGAGTAGGTAGGATGGCAATAGATCTGGGTAGATGGTAGGGAGGGAGGGATTTAAGGCTGGGTTGGGATATTTTGCGGCAAATGATGGTGGTGAAGACTTCTCATAGATGGACTGCAAGCGAGATTGAAATAATGGGATGGGGTAAGAATGTTATTGAGGGTACAAGTGAATATCCTATGTATGATTGCCTTCATGTTTGGAAAGGGTTTAAAGGATTAAAGTTGAGATCGAGGGATAGGGAATTAATGTATCGGTTCTTGCATGGGGTGGTTGCGTCGAAGGCGGTTTTATTCAATATGGGAATCATATGGGATGGAAAATGTGAAAGGTGTGGTCATCATGAAACCGGAGTGCATGCGATATATTTTTGTGAAAGTTTTTGGCCGGTGCGGGAATGGATGGGTGGTGTTTTGCGAAGGATGGGGGAGAGGGTCTTACGGGCAATAAGTTTGGATTTGGGTGAAGTTGGACAGTGTGAGAGAAGGACTTTAATGTATGTAATGGCTGATTTTGTGTGTGAGTCATGGCGGGTAAGGGAGGTGGGGGCACGAGAACGCATTAGGGCAATAGCTGCAACTATGATTAGGACAAGAAATAGAAAGAGGTGGGTGTATGGGAGAAGGTATGAGGCCTTGTTCTCTAGTGAATATAGAGAGATGAATTTGCAGGTGATATTGGGTGGGTAGGCGGGATGCAGGAAATGGCTTGACACTGGGGGGGAGGGGTCATCATATTTAAGTGTAATGTCAGTGGGAGGATTTTTGAGGGAGGGGATGTAAGAGTGTGAGGTATAGTATGTGTGCAAGTGATTGGGTGGGGGGTTAAACAGTGGGGGTGAGAAAAGGGGGAGTGGAGATGGGGTTGACGGATGATGCATTGCTTTATTGAAGGGTTGCCTTCATTGGACATTAGGATAGGATTAGATGAGAGTTGGGAATGTATGAACTTTATAGAATGTTGTGACAGACTATAGGGGATATTTGTGGGTTTGCCTGGATTTGGCCGCTGTGGTGGCAGCAGAAGTGGTGCTGTGCACAGGTACTCAGATGTAAGGATTTTTATGTTTTAAATGATAATTAATGTCGTCCACGTAGACGTCAGTAACTTTTGTGGTAAGATGAATTGCAAGTGGGTGAGAATGAGGAGTGAGTGGCATGCTTGGTGCACGGTGATTGGTTATTGGAAAAGCGCGTGAGTCTGGAGCTCACGTAACACAGACACATCCATTATGATTGTAGTAACGTTGTACGTTATCTGAGTTATATTATTAATGTGCAGTTACAAATATGTGTAATTTTTCTACTGTCAAGAGTACGCTAGTAGCGCTTGAGCATTGAAACAAAGCAAGTAAGCATATATAGATTTGCATTCATATACAGTGGTCCCTTGGTTTTAGCAGAAAATTCGTTCAGAATGCTGCTCAAGTGCCATTACCGAACGAATTTACTTCCTTAACCCTTAAACTGTCCACACGTAGATATACGTTCACGTGTGTAGCTGACCGACTATTTTGAGAAAAAAATAAATTGTTCTTTTTCTTTTAAAATGAAGAGTGCATTTTGTTTGTCATTCCCACATGTTGTAATACTGCACACAATGAGTGCACGACCCATTCTCTAATCTCTAGGCAACTCAGGCTTATCGTGGCAAGGTTAAAAGCATTTGAAAAAAAAGTAGATCTATGTTCGGGGCAGTACGCACGCGAAGGTATATCTATGTTTGGACAGTTTAAGGGTTAAGAAATAATGTCACGTAGGTTAGTCTATTTTGGACCCCCAAAAATACACTTCCAACAGCACTTACGAAAATACACTTACATAAATGTTCGAGTTTGGAGATGCACGAAAACCGAGGGATAACTGTACATGCCTGGTCACGGACCGGGCCGCGGGGGCGTTGACCCCTGGAATTCTCTCTAGGTAGACTCCAGGTAGTATCTGAAATATTTTCAACGTGTTATAGATTGAGGTATCCTTAATTTTTTGACTATTGTGCGTCATGCGACGCTTCTCTCGTTCATTTTGTATATTGCTTTTAGTGTTGAGCATCATATATTGTACGATATAATGAATTTGAAGCGCTGACTTCCTAAATCGTTAGGGTATATTACTTGTACTTAAATGTGTATTTACATGTACTTCAATGGATGTTCATGTGCTTAAATGAACTGTAATTTAGGACGGCAAATTCAAGAGGACAGTATTATTGGTTGTTAGTAGTGTGCATAGGTATGTACAAAAACAATTTACCCGATGGGGTATATTCATTTTGAATTTTTGGACGGCTGTTAGTTTTCCTTTTTTACAACATAAAGTTTTGTATGTCGCTAGGTTTGGAGTTTGGCCTGATTTTTATGTACAATTAGTTTATTGATAAGCAGCCTGGATGTGTGTTTCGCCTTGTGTATTATGGTGAGACACATTTTTTAGGGTAATTAAATATATAATGTGCTTTAATTGTAATTATGTATAATTATGGTATAGTAATTATGTGATATGATGAATTTGTGAATTAAGCATTTGTAATCTTTAAAAAAAAAAAAAAAACTCACACCCATTAATGTATTTATCTAACCTATTTTTAAAACTACACAACGTTTTGGCTTCTATGACGGTACTCGGGAGTTTGTTACACTCATCCACAACTCTATTACCAAACCAGTGGTGAGTGATGAGTTTCCCAAGACCCAGTCGATGATTGATGAGTCTCCCAAGACCCAGTTGGTGAGTGATAAGTCTCCGAAGACCCAGTTGGTGGCGAGTTACGAGTCTCCGAAGACCCATTTGGTGGCGAGTTATGAATCTTTAAAGTTACAGTTGGTTGAGTTAAGTGTCTCCTGAGATCCAGTTGAGTGATGAGTTTTTTGATAGCAAGTCATGTAATGAGTTTCCTGAGATCCAGTTTGTGAGTGATGAGTCTCCCGAGATTCAGTTGGTGAGTGATGAGTCTCCTGAGATCCAGTTGGTGAGTGATGAGTCTCCTGAGATCCAGTTGGTGAGTGATGAGTCTCCTGAGACCCAGTTGGTGAGTGATGAGTCTCCTAAGATCCAGTTGGTGAGTGATGAGTCTCCTGAGATCCTGTTGGTGAGTGATGAGTCTCCTAAGATCCAGTTGGTGAGTGATGAGTCTCCTGAGATCCAGTTGGTGAGTGATGAGTCTCCTGAGATCCAGTTGGTGAGTGATGAGTCTCCTGAGACCCAGCTGGTGAGTGATGAGTCTTCCAAGACCCAGTTGGTGAGTGATAAGTCTCCTCAGGTGGAACTCGCTCAACCTGTCACTCAGCCTGTATTGAATAAGCTGATCCCTCAGGAGGAGCTTATTAAGCTTATCCCTAAAGAGGATCTTCCTAAGCCTGTCCTGCAGGCTAGGTTCAGTAACTTCCTCTCCCTGGTTCAGAAAATGGCAGTAGACAATTTACAAAGGCTGGTGGAGTCTAATGGTTCCCAAACCACTTCAAAACACACAGGTCTTCAAACCGATTTTCTGAATAATATTTGCAGTCCCACAAGTGTGGAATCCTCTGGAGTGCCTAGTGCAGTTCAAAGTAACCCCTCACCCATGCCTTGGAATTTCCTCAGGTCGGGCACACAGTGCTTGTCTTCATCTCTCACATTTGGTCCACGGTGGCCATCTACCCTATGGAACCCTATGAAATCAGCTTTCTCTTCCAGCCCACAGACATCAGAGCCATCTCCAATACTAAATTCACAGTAACCAGCTCCATGGGTATCAGAAATGTGTTCCATCCTGTCTCCTGTATTTAATTCATGGAAATCTGCAAGAGTCAGTAACAAGAAATTCAACTAAGCATATAGTACCTGGAGGGTGTTCTGGGGATCAACGCCCCTGCGGCCTTGTCCATGACCAGGCTGAATTTTTATTCAGACTGTCCAGTGCCTTCCCACCTGATGGTTTCAAAGAGTGTAAATGGAGTGTGAAAAGTATCTTTTATTTATATTAATTATTATTATTATCATCACAACTAAGTGCTATTATTTTTATTAATTTATTTCTAATACCACGGAAATGTTATTTTATGGATCAATTTTCGTTCTTGTGCATTCATTTTTAAGATGAAAATGGCTTTTAGTATTGTTTTTCGTAGGAGATTCATTTTTAATATAGGAGAAAAATTTGTACACGCATCAGGGTTACTCATACATATTTATCTTCATTGTTACTGACTATTATCATTTTGAGATACACCAGAAGTTAGTTCTTAGTTGTGCCATAGAGAACAAAAAGGTACAATACTGTGACTGGAACAATACAACCACAATTAGGTGAGTACACACACATACACACAATCCATATGTAAGCTTTACACACAGAATCCATACATAACTTTAAGAATAGGAATGCCAGGGCAAATGCAGGCCCAGGCAGCCAGTGGCAGCCAGCAGAGGTATGAGGACCAAGAGTTGAGGCTCGACTCATGCAAATAAAATTAGGTGAGTACATACACAACTTAAGCTCAGTACACCTGTGGTGCTACAATTAACAGTCTAGGGGGAAAAAAATTCCATTATACTGTATATGTGGAAAATTTTGAATTTTCCTAAATTTAGCATGTTTAAATTTGAAAAAAAATATAATTACGTATTAAAATGCGATGCTATTTGGACCATTGGAAAAATTTCAAGTAAGGGGGGATGTGGAAGAGCCAGGGAGTGACACTAGGAGAGATGCCATATTGAATTTAATGTGTGAGCACTGGACCGAGATTTGCAATGTGATTGAGCATTCTCGGAGGCCAAATTGTTTTTTTTTTGACCTGAATTTATAATTAGGAACCCGTATTAATGTCCCCTGCTGAAGAATTGGGACAGGAAATTTGGGGGACCTCAAGAATTATGTGTGGATGGCAGAAAATAAGGGATGCAACATCACTCATAGGGAAGTGCACCATTAGTCCTTGCATTTAGATCTCTAGCTGGCCAGTGTAGGGTCTAGATGTTAGGCAGGTGTTGTGGTGTGATCCATCTACAGAAATTAAATGGTAAGTGGTAATACAAAGGTCTTTTCTAATAACACTATTGTATTATATGTATTGTACTAATAGTTATATTTTTGTGTACCCAGCAAGTAAACCAAAATAATATACAGTCCACATAATTTTAATTTTCCAGAGTAGCTTTTTTTTTTTTTCAACAAGTTGGCCGTCTCCCAACGAGGAAGGGTGACCCAAAAAGAAAGAAAATCCCCAAAAAGAAAATACTTTCATCATCATTCAACACTTTCACCACACTCATACATAATCACTGTCTTTGCAGAGGCGCTCAGATACGACAGCTGAGAATAAGTCCCTCCCAGCTGTCACTATCCCAGACCCCTCCTTTAAAGTGCAGGCATTGTACTTCCCATTTCCTGGACTCAAGTCCAACTAAATCAATTAACTGGTTTCCCTGAATCCCTTCACAAAATGTTAACCTGCTCACACTCCAACAGCTCGTCAGGTCCCAAAAACCATTCGTCTCCATTCACTCTTATCTAACATGCTCAAACATGCTTGCTGGAAGTCCAAGCCCCTCGCCTAGGTCTAGCTTTTTGTGAGAGAGGTAGGGAGTGGGCTTCAAATGAGTTATAGTTCAGTGACCTGCTGTGATTTAAGTCCCATTTACCTCACCCAAATTACTTGCAGGTAATAATTCATGTAATGCCCTGTAAGCTTCCTGCAGGTGATTTGCTCATATAATAATAATAATTTTCACAATATACATTACAAACTCTCGTCATCAAAAGCAGCAATTAGATAAAAAAAGAGAAAAATGCTCAACATTTATAATGCTTGATATATGCTCTGAGAATTTAAAACATTTATTGCATTATCCAGTAAGATTATAGCAATGCATGTAACAAAAGCATTATTTTGTGCAAGAAATATTGGTAATGGAACAGTCAAACTGGCTAAACTGTTTTTATGGATTTTGTTTGTAAATTCTACTGAGTATTTACGAATAATTAAGCCAACGCCTGGCTGGAGGACCTACTGCAAAATTCTGTTTAAAAGCAAAAGGCCCCAGGATCAATTTCCAGATGGGGCATGATATTTGGTCATGTTTTGTAAGCATTGTGCACCTCCCTGGGAGCATCATGCACCTCTGGGAGAATCATGTACTCCCCTGGGAGAATCATGCATCTCCTGGGAACATGATGCACCCCCAGGGAGCATGATGCACCCCCAGGGAGCATGATGCACCCCCAGGGAGCATGATGCACCCCCAGGGAGCATGATGCACCCCCAGGGAGCATGATGCACCCCCAGGGAGCATGATGCACCCCCAGGGAGCATGATGCACCCCCAGGGAGCATGATGCACCCCCAGGGAGCATGATGCACCCCAGGGAGCATGATGCAAACCCCAGGGAGCATGATGCAAACCCCAGGGAGCATGATGCAAACCCCAGGGAGCATGATGCAAACCCCAGGGAGCATGATGCAAACCCCAGGGAGCATGATGCAAACCCCAGGGAGCATGATGCAAACCCCAGGGAGCATGATGCAAACCCCAGGGAGCATGATGCACCCCCAGGGAGCATGATGCACCCCCAGGGAGCATGATGCACCCCCAGGGAGCATGATGCACCCCAGGGAGCATGATGCACCCCAGGGAGCATGATGCACCCCCAGGGAGCATGATGCACCCCAGGGAGCATGATGCACCCCGGGAGCATGATGCACCCCCAGGGAGCATGATGCACCCCCAGGGAGCATGATGCACCCCCAGGGAGCATGATGCACCCCCAGGGAGCATGATGCACCCCCAGGGAGTATGATGCACCCCCAGGGAGCATGATGCACCCCCAGGGAGCATGATGCACTCACAGGGAGCATGATGCACCCCCAGGGAGCATGATGCACCCCAGGGAGCATGATGCACCCCCAGGGAGCATGATGCACCCCCAGGGAGCATGATGCACCCCAGGGAGCATGATGCACCCCCTAGGGAGCATAATGCACTGCTGGAATCATCATGCACCACCAGGGAGCATAATGCACTGATGGAAGCATCATGCACCCCTGGGAAGATAAGGGTACCTTATCATGTAAAGATACATGGTTTCATACCTAGAACTTGAAATTCCTTAAGTGCCATTACTGAATATGAATGAGGACAGCCTGATGCTCCAAATACCAGGAGTCCTAAAGATACAGAATATATAAGAAAAATTATGCAAATACTTACAGAATGATTTGCATATTATTGTTTACATGATGGCCTCTTCCTGTTCACACCAAAGTTTATATTTGGAATCGATGACAAATCTCTTAATAGTATGGCATGTAAGACATGTAACCACTAAGTGCTTTTGTCGTTGTGATCTAAGACGAACTTTAGCATTTACACCATACACTAACGCTATTCCACACCCTTTACATAAAGTTCGCTTGAGTGCTGGCGATAGTCGCATAACACATCGCCGACCAATGGCGGCTGCCAATGCACCCGTTTGTGATGCAAGTATGTGGTTACCAGAAACATGGGATGGCTTGGAGGCTCTGGTCTCCATTGTGGCCACTGCCTTTGATACCTGAACAAGGTAGTTGATACGTTCCAGGTTCTCACCAACTAAGTTCTTTTTGTGCTTTTTAGTTTGTTGCACATTCTGTTTCAATGGCTGCTTATTTGTCTGTTCTTCAGTTTTGTTCTGCTGCATATTTAACTGTTGAGAACCTTCATTTATCTTTGATAACTGTTTCTGCAACTGGCTCCTCTGCTTCTTGGCTGCTTGATTCTGTTTTTCTGTGTGCTCCTGCTGTTCTGTGCAGTGTTGTTTAGGTGACTCCTTGTGTTTGGTTTGGTCATGTGTGTGGTGCTGGTGCTGCTGTAATAGCTGGTGCTGTTTTGGTGGTTGATCTTGTTTATTTGATGGTTGGTGGTGTTGCATCTCTTGTGGTTGTGAGAGTTCTTGTGGTTTGGGCTGTTCTAGTAACTGGTGATGCTCTTCTGGTGAATGGTGGCATTTTTCTGATGACTGGTAATGCTCTTCTGGTGCCTGGTAGTTATCTTCTGGTGGTTGGTGGTGCTCTTCTGATGGTTGGTGCTTTTCTGGCGACTGGTGGTATTCTTTTGGTGGGTGGTGATGCTTGTCTAGTGGCTGGTTTTGATCTTCTGGTGCTGAGTGTTCATGAGGTTGATGATGCTGTTCTAGTGGCTGGTTGTGCTGTTCTAGTGCCTGGTGGTTCTCTTGCGGTTGCTGTTGGCACTCTTCTAGTGAATGATGATGTTCTAGTGGCTGATGGTACAGTTCTAGCAGTGGCTGGGGTTCTATTAATGGTTGATGGTGCTCTTCTGGTGTTTGGTGGTGTACTAGTGGATAGTTATGATGGTGCTCCAAGTCTGCTTGATTCTGTTTATGTGATGAGAGTTCTAGTGTAGGGTCACTCTCCTGTGTGACTTCTCCAGCTCCAATAAACTCTGCCATCTTCACCAGCTTGATTAAAACCAGCCAATGTTTCTGTAGACAAAACCAATACTAATTAATTCTAATGAAAATAAATCATGAGTAATGCATGAATACCATAAACTTTGTTTTAGTTATATACAGGCAGGTCCTGCTTTACAGCACTTTGCTTTACAGCATTTCACTAATACAGCAGTTTTCAATTATACCCATTCTTCCTTTATTCAGACTTCCTACAATTAATATATGAACCACTAACTATAAGCTAAGAACAAAAATGTTTTAAGGTAAGTAATGTGTGTATTGTATAAGCATTTTTTAAGCCTAGCTCTATTGCTCACTTAATATATGATAGTGTAAACATGTTATCAGGTTTTTATATGCACATAAAAGTGAAAAAAGGCTATGATTCACTTTACAGTGTAGTATAAGCAGGGCTCTCCTGTACCATATTTAAAAAAAAATTGTGTAAAGCTGTGATTTCTAAGAATACACTCGTACAATGTTAATTCAAAAGTAGCATTGTGAAGCATAACTAACTGCACCCAGTATTAACATGATATATTGTACTGATTTATCCCTCGTAACTTAATAAAGCTCTACTTACAATTAGCCATTAACAGTAGTATAAGTAAAGCATAATGCAAAAAATATAGACAGGTTCTGGCTAAATAGTAAATAGTGATTCTCATTTGGATTTTGTACTTTTTTTGTGAATATGATGCATAATGCTGTAACAATAAAAACTGTGTTGTAAGCAAGCAAACCAATATAAATAATGTAATTATTACAATTATTATTATTTAACCTGAAGGTATCTCAATTGCCCTAAAACAGTTTACATCTGAGTTCCACTCAAATAAATAAAAGTTACTTGGTTAAGTGGCAATAGTTAGGAGCCAGTGACATTAAATTTTTCAGTCATAATGAGCACAGTATATAATGCATCCTACTGTATAGTATGTTATTTCTTAAAGCTTGAGTATGACAGGATGTTTAAAATGTTAATGATACTTAAAAGTTGATTAATCCAGAAAGACTTAACATTAACAGGTTGAAAATGATCTTTTGATAAATAATTTTGGTACTGTGAAAAATTAAAAATATAGGCTAAGTTAAGTTAATCTAACATGAAATAACTAACATTTTATTTTGATCTCAAATTATGAAGAGCATTATTATAACTCACTAAATCATAACAACAAAATTTCAAACATATTACAGAATAGGTGGGGCTTGAACCCAACCTGCTCTGTGATTTCCATTATTATTGCATTCATGGTGGAGGGAGCACTAAGCCAATAGGGGTCATACAGTGCCTACGATTATGGGAGGCAATCACGTTTTCTCCACGGAATTATTATTACTGTTACATTCATGGAGGGAATGATAAACCCACAGGGTTCATACATTATCATTACATTCATGAGGGAGCCCTAAATCCATAGGGGTCATAATTATTATTACATTCATGGGGAAGCCTAAAGCCATATGGGTCATATATTATCATTACATTTATAAGGGAGCACCTGGGGGAATGTAAGACATTCAGGCTTGATTCAAGGAATTAAAATAATGGTACAATTCCTTAGTTCAAGAGCCCCTCACCCCCCTTGAGAGAAACAGTAGGTCCTGTGGCCTGGTAAACAACGCTCTTGCCTCACACACAGCATGTCCGTGGTTCAGTCTCCTGCTGTCCCTGTTCACCTGGGTGTTAGTCATTGGTGTGGGTCACATTTTGGGGGACATGATTGAAGGACCACAGTGGAAATAAGACAAGAGTCCCAGACGATACACTGACTTGGGTTATCCTGGGTGGCTAACCCTCTTGGGTTAAAAATTCAAACAAAATCTTACCGCCCAAAAAACGGTCAAATTCAATTCCCTGGATCAAGCGCCACTCAACAGCATCATACACTACAAAAGGACTTTTTTTCAGATTACCTCGAAAGGCTATTAATCCAGGATAAACCAAGACAGTGAGTTATACTTCCATTCATGTCTTCCATGCGGGTTAAAATTGCAAATATGTTTTTTACAGAAAACTACATATTTATACATGACCTGCTGCAATAAATGAATAAATGTCCACATACATGACTCAACTCCAAAATTACATATAGGTGGACAAGCTGTTATTGTGCTCCAGAATCTTCACGACTACGGTGCTCTTCACACCATCTCCAAGGCTGAGGGACTGATTACCTCATATTTGTATACAGTTCTTCTGTCTTTCAATTATATCCTTGAATTTGTATTGATAAAGTCACTGGATGTCGAAACGTCTACAATGAAGATACCCAGAGGTTGCACGAGTCTAATTTTTCAAGTGTTGTTGTTGGGTTTATCAGGGCCACTGACGTTATAAGCCGTATCGAGCCCGTCTTCTCGATGGCACCAGGAAGATATGTTGCCCACACCTGGACGATGAAAGGAAAGGAACAAAAGTTCCTTCGTATATAGAGATAGAAACTTGAAAGTTTCCAATTAGATCCGGTGGACGCCCTTGCCAAGCCCCAGCAGAGAGGGACGTCCACACCCCCACCTGAGTTCAGTAACCGGCTTCCCATCAAAGCACCCCAATGGAAATAAGTCACTCTAACTATTTGTTTATACCTGAACAAACTTACTTACCGTTAAAGAATTGTCTCCAGGGCGAAAAAAATGGAGCTGGCTTAAAGTACCAATAAGAACAAGTTTATTTTAGCATGATACATGTTTGTACAAAGGAGTGTAACAATTTGGTGAACATGCCAAAAGTCCGTTTGTAAGCAGACTTTGCAGAGCATTTCGGGCAAGCTTAACACTAACTTAAGATTAATAAGGCAATAACAGTGCTGTAATTTTACATATGGTTATTAGACGAGTTACAGTGAATACAGGAAAATTGAATAATCAACTAGTTCACGCTATATGGCTTTAGTAAATTCGGTATTGAGTAATTACAGTTTTGATATAGTATATTACTATTTAGCACAATTTAAAATAATGGAGTTGAAAGAATTTTAAGTTTCAAGTAATGATTAATTAAATAGTTGAGCAAATATGTCAGCTGGGCCTGTATACTTTGTACATGTACTTGTAGAAATAAAGATTATTATTATTATTATTATTATTAGTGTGCAAAATTTGTCCCTAAATTTATAAGGCATAAATTTCTATAATGTAAATAAGTGTAAATTGTGTTGCTGTTGGTTTAAAATTAATTTAAGAGTGAAAAAAGATCCAGCAGACACGGTGGTGGAGAGCGAAGGAGCCTTCAGGACCCAGCTGGTGAGGGAAGAAGCCCCCAGGACCCAGCTGGGGAATGAAGAAGCCTTCAGGACCCAGCTGGCAAGCAAAGAACCCCCCAGGACCCAGCTGGCACGCGAAGAAGCTCCCAGGACCCAGCTAGTGAGTGAAGAAGCCCCCAGGACAGCTGGCGAACGAAGAAGCTCCCAGGACCCAGCTAGTGAGTGAAGAAGCCCCCAGGACCCAGCTGGCGAACGAAGAAGCTCCCAGGACCCAGCTGGCGAGCGAAGAAGCCCCCAGGACCCAGCTGGAGAGCGAAGAAGCCCCCAGAACTCAGCTGTCGTGTGGAGAAGCCTCCAGGACCCAGCTGGCGAGCGAAGAAGCCCCCAGGACCTAGCTGGCAAGCGAAGAAGCCCCCAGGACCTAGCTGGCGAGCGAAGAAGCCCCCGGGACCCAGCTGGGGAGCGAAGAAGCCCTCAGGACCCAGCTGGGGAGCAAATAATAAGATTTCTTCGGATTTTTAACCCCGGAGGGTTAGCCACCCAGGATAACCCAAGAAAGTCAGTGCGTCATCGAGGACTGTCTGTCTTATTTCCATTGGGGTCCTCAATCTTGTCCCCCAGGATGCGACCCACACCAATCGACTAACACCCAGGTGCCTATTTGCTGCTAGGTGAACATGACAATAGGTGTAAGGAAACACGTCGAAATGTTTCCACCTCGCCGGGAATCGAACCCGAGCCCTCCGTGTGTGAAGCGAGAGCTTTAGCCACCAGGCCACCGGAACCCAGCTGGGGATCATAGAAGCCCCCAGGACCCAGCTGAGGAGCAAAGAAGCCCCTAGAACCCAGCTGGGGAGCAAAGAAGCCTTCAGGACCCAGCTGGCAAGCAAAGAAGCTCCCAGGACCCAGCTGATGAGCAAAGAAGCCCAGAGGACCCAGCTGGGGAGCGACAAACCCCCTCAGGACCCAACTGGGGAGCAACAAGCCCCCCAGGACCCTGCTGAGGAGCGATGAACTTCCCAAGACTTAGTGTTCCAAGGTCCTGTTCGTCACTGCTGAGCCTCCCATGACCTGAGATCCAGTTAAGTGATAAGTCTCGTCAGGTGGAACTCACTCCTGTCACTCAGGCTGTACAGACAAAGCTTATCATTTAGGTGGAAATCACTATGCTTGTTCCTCAGGAAAAACTTACTATACGTGTTACTCGTTCTCTACTCATTAAGCTTATCCCTCAGAAGGAACTTACTAAGCCTGTCCTTCAGGCTAGGTTAAGTAACCTCTCCCTGGTTCAGAAAGTGGAAGTGTATAGAATTCACAGAGGCTGGTGGAGTCTGAAGGTTCTGAGACCACTTCAAAACACATGGGTCTTCATACCAATTTTCTGAATAACATTTTTAGTCCCACAAGTGTGGAATCCACCAGAGTGCCTAGAGCAGTTCAAAGTAACCCCTCGCCCATACCTTGGAATTTCCTCAGGTCAGGTGCACAGTGCTTGCCTTAATCTCTCACATATGGTCTATGGTGGCCATCTACCTTGTGGAACCCTATGAAGCCAGCTTTCTGTTCCGGCCCACAGACATCAGAGCCGTCTCCAGTACCAAATTCATGGGTACCATACCCATGATACCCATGGGTATCAGAAGTGTGCTCCATCCTCTCTCTTGTGTTTAACTTATGGAAATCTCCAAGTCATTAACAGAAACTTTAACTGAGCATATACCTGGAGGGTGTTCCAGGGATCAACACCCCTGTGACCTGGTCCATAGCCAGGCTGAATTTTCACTCAGACTGTCCAGCGCCTTCCTACATGATGGTTTCAAAGAGTGTAAAGAATGGAGTGTGAAAAGTATCTTTTTTTTTTTTTTTTTTTTTCAACAAGTCGGCCGTCTCCCACCGAGGCAGGGTGACCCAAAAAGAAAGAAAATCCCCAAAAAGAAAATACTTTCATCATCATTCAACACTTTCACCACACTCATACATAATCACTGTCTTTGCAGAGGAGCTCAGATACAACAGCTGAGAAAAGTCCCTCCCAGCTGTCACTATCTCAGACCCCTCCTTTAAAGTGCAGGCATTGTACTTCCCATTTCCAGGACTCAAGTCCAACTAAATCAATTAACTGGTTTCCCTGAATCCCTTCACAAAATGTTACCCTGCTCACACTCCAACAGATCGTCATGTCCCAAAAACCATTCGTCTCCATTCACTCCTATCTAACACGCTCACACATGCTTGCTGGAAGTCCAAGCCCCTCGCCCACAAAACCTCCTTTACCCCTTCCCTCCAACCTTTTCTAGGACGACCCCTACCCCGCCTTCCTTCCCCTACAGATTTATACGCTCTCCAAGTCATTCTACTTTGATCCATTCTCTCTAAATGACCAAACCACCTCAACAACCCCTCTTCAGCCCTCTGACAAATACTTTTAGTAACTCCACACCTTCTCCTAATTTCCACATTCCGAATTTTCTGCATAATATTTACACCACACATTGCCCTTAGACAGGACATCTCCACTGCCTCCAGCCTCCTCCTCGCTGCAGCATTTGCAACCCATGCTTCACACCCATATAAGAGTGTTGGTACCACTATACTTTCGTACATTCCCTTCTTTGCCTCCATGGATAACGTTTTTTGTCTCCACAGATACCTCAATGCACCACTCACCTTTTTTCCTTCATCAATTCTATGGTTAACCTCATCCTTCATAAACCCATTCGCTGACACGTCAACTCCCAAATATCTGAAAACATTTACTTCTTCCATGATCCCTCTCTCCAATGTGATATCCAATTTTTCTTTATTTAAATCGTTTGATACCCTCATCACCTTACTCTTATCTATGTTCACTTTCAACTTTCTACCTTTACACACCCTCCCAAACTAGTCCACTAACCTTTGCAACTTTTCTTTAGAATCTCCCATAAGCACAGTTTCATCAGCAAAAAGTAACTGTGTCAACTCCCATTTGCATTTAATTCCCCATAATTTAATCCCACCCCTCTCCCCAACACTCTAGCATTTACTTCTTTTACAACCCCATCTATAAATATATTAAACAACCATGGTGACATTACACATCCCTGTCTAAGACCTACTTTTACCGGGAAGTAATCTCCCTCTCTCCTACACACCCTAACCTGAGCCTCACTATCCTCATAAAAACTCTTTACAGCCTTCAGTAACTTACTACCTATTCCATACACTTGCAACATTTGCCACATTGCTCCCCTATCCACTCTATCATATGCCTTTTCTAAATCCATAAATGCAATAAAAACTTCTCTACCTTTATCTAAATACTGTTCACATATATGCTTCACTGTAAACACTTGATCTACACATCCCCTACCCACTCTAAAGCCTCCTTGCTCATCTGCAATCCTACTCTCTGTCTTACCTCTAATTCTTTCAATAATAACTCTGCCATACACTTTACCTGGTATACTCAGTAAACTTATTCCCCTATAATTTTTACACTCTCTTTTATCCCCCTTCCCTTTATATAAAGGAACTATACATGCTCTCTGCCAATCCCTAGGTACCTTCCCCTCTTTCATACATTTATTAAACAAAAATACCAACCACTCCAGCACTATATCCCCCCCTGCTTTTAACATTTCTGTCATGATTCCATCAATTCCAGCTGCTTTACCCCCTTTCATTCTACGTAATGCCTCACACACCTCCCCCACACTCACATCCTGCTCTTCTTCACTCCTAAACGATGTTGTACCTCCCTGGCCAGTACATGAAATTACCGCCTCCCTTTTTTCATCGACATTTAAAAGTTCCTCAAAATATTCCCGCCATCTACCCAATACCTCCAGCTCCCCATCCACTAACTCCCCTACTCTGTTTTTAACTGACAAATCCATTCGTTCCCTAGGCTTTCTTACCTTGTTTATCTCACTCCAAAATTTTTTCTTGTTTTCAGCAAAATTTCTTGACAGAGCCTCTCCCATTCTTTCATCCGCTCTTCTTTTATTTCTTTTATTTATATTAATTATTATTATAATCACAGCTAAGCGCTGCTATTTTTATTATTGTAGTAATTTATTTCTAATACCAGGAAATGTTATTTTATGGATCAATTTTTGTTCTTGTGCATTTATTTTTAACATGAAAATGGTTTTTAGTATTGTTTTTCGTAGGAGATTCATTTTTAATATAGGTGAAAAATTTGTACTTGGATCGGGGTTATTCGTACATATTTATCTTTCCTTTTGGGTCACCCTGCCTCGGTGGGAAACTTCAGATGTGTTAAAAAAAAAAAATCTTCATTGTCATTATTATTTTGAGGTACACCAGTGGGTAGTTCTCATTTGTGTCATAAAGAATAAAAAAATCACCCCTGGGAATGACTCATTCAGTCCTAATCTTTTATAAACTTGATTAAGGAGCCCAAGTACATTTCTTAGCCTCCTCAGGTACTCTTAATAAACTTTAAATCTTTCATCATTAAGGATTATGTTTATGTCTAAGGGCTTTTCTATCTAATTACAGTCTCTTATGTGCAGGTTATTTGTGTATATCTTTTCTTTTCAGTACACAATGACCGCTGCCTTTGTTGTTTTGCTCACTTCCCTGACCTTCACAATCCTTATGTACAAAATAATCACAGATGTCAATAAGATTACCATAATTCATCTAACCATCAACTTCATTTATTGCAGCCTTTCAAATTTCCCATACAAATTCTGGCAATATCTATCCCTTCTTGGGAAGATCCATATATTCAGGTATGTTCCTCCGCATTACATAATCGAATATGTCATGTATATCTGCTATAAACTCGTGCTCTATTCCTTTAAAACTTTAAATCACATTCTTATGCTACTGCAGAGTACATCAACGGTGCTAAATTTACAGATGGAGTAGGGTATGTGACTATTTTTACAGGTAGAGTAATTAAAGGACATTTGATAGAGTTAGGCAGTATTTTCACAACAGAGATATAGGCAATACTCACTGCTATCATATACATTACAAATACTGCATGCCCACCTCTATTTATTATTGTTTCAGATTCCCAGTGTGTTACAAGCTATTCAGAAATTTTACTTTCTTAAACAACATTTCTAGCAAGCACAAGTATTTTTTTTTTGCCGAGTCCGTAGATACACTGTCGTTCAGGGCAAAGTACATTCAGATTCAGCCAGTAAAGCCCTTATTCATTACCTACCAATCTCCCAAAGGGAATCCCTCTCTCAGTAGTCTCTCAATAATGGTCACAGGCAACAATGTTAGTTCAAGTTTGATCAAACTGCAGTTGGGTTTCTAGTCATATTTCAATCGTTTCAATTGTGGGAAACTATACTGGCATGATTATGACTTACACACAGATACCACATGGAGAAACACCTAGCACTTCTCTGCAAACACTGCCAGGGAAAGCTCTCAATTCTCCATATCTTAATAAAACTTCAACGAGCACACAGAATTTACTTTTGATATCTTCAATGCCCTGAAGCACACTCACTCTTATCTCCTCGCCAGAAGCCCCACATTCAACACAGACTCACTCTTTGGGTTTATAAAAGAAACTAATACATACATTGCACCAACTTTGACATTAATTTTGCACTTGCAATGACTTTAACTCTACTTACCCCTATCTTTACACATTAAAATGCAGTCCTGTATGACACATGAGTTTAGCAATTTAAAAAAAAAAAAAAAATCAACACCAAGGCAGGGTGACCAAAATAGAAAAACAAAAGCTTTTCTTTTTAGGTTTTCCTTTTTAAATTTAGTAATTTATACAGGAGAAGGGGTTACTAGCCCCATGCTCCTGGCATTTTAGTCACCTCTTACAACATGCATAGCTAACAGAGGAAGAATTCTTTTCCACTTCCCCATGGATATATACAGCCTCTCCTCACTCAGTGACGTACTCATTTACTGACTACTTGGTCTTACGACAGGCTCTCTGACCAGTATGTGTACCTAAATAATGTACATATATTAGAGCTGATTTCCTCTATTCTGTTTATTACAATATGCAGTATACACTACTGTATAAACATTTAAAAATATACTAAAAATGTTATAAATGGTGCAAAGGTGATATTAAAACAATATCAAAGATGGTTGACACAAACCCATTACCATTATAGTATACTCCTTAGCAACAAATTCGTTTACCGACGTGGTCTTAGGAACAGAGCTCCGTCGTTAAGTGAGGAGAGGCTGTGCTACAATAATAATAATAAATATAATACTGTATGACACCTACAGGTTTGGCATTTCCACCATGATAAAAAAACTAGATATGCCACCAAATGCTGCACACACTAGTAATAATTTCTATAACTGTCTAGAGACAAAATCAAGCAGCTTCATCCTGCTGAATAAATTACCAATGACAAACTTCTCACTTTATGAGGTAGTCATTGGCATTGATATTCAGATATTTTACACATGAAATCACAGGAGATTTACAGAAATAACAGTTCTTTATATAACATTTATTTTAAAAAATCTTAAAATTTAATAACTATAGTTATTACAAAACTTATATTTTCATATATAAAATTTATAATTGAAAAATCAATTTGTTTCTTGACATATCTTTGCTTAAAATAATATTTTATTTATTATTATTAACACATCGGCCATTTCCCACCAAGGCAGGGTGGCCCGAAAAAGAAAAACTTTCATCATTCACTTCATCACTGTCTTGCCAGAGGCATACTTACACTACAGTTATAAAACTGCAACATTAACACTCCTCCTTCAGAGTGTTGGCACTGTACTTCCCATCTCCAGGACTCAAGTCCAGCCTGCCAGTTTCCCTGAATCCCTTCATAAATGCTACCTTGTTTACACTCCAACACCATGTCAAGTCCTAAAAACCATTTGTCTCCATTTGCTCCTATCTAACATGCTCACATACGCTTGCTGGAAGTCCAAGCCCCTTGCACACAAAACCTCCTTTACCCCCTCCCTCCAACCTTTCCTAGGCTGACCCTTACCCCGCCTTCCCTACCTGGAGTCTACCTGGAGAGAATTCCAGGGGTCAACGCCCCCGCGGCCCGGTCCGTGATCAGGCCTCCTGTTGGACCAGAGCCTGATCAACCAGGCTGTTACTGCTGGCCGCACGCAGTCCAACGTACGAACCACAGCCCGGCTGATCAGGTACCGACTTGAGGTGCCTGTCCAGTGCCTGCTTGAAGACAGCCAGGGGCTTGTTGGTAATCCCCCTGATGTATGCTGGGAGGCAGTTGAACAATCTTGGGCCCCTGACACTTATTGTGTTGTCCCTCAACGTGCTAGTGGCACCCCTGCTCTTCATTGGGGGGATGTTACATCGCCTGCCATTCTATTTCGTTCCATCCTCTCTACATGTCCAAACCACCTCGATAACCCCTCCTCAGCCCTCTGGATAATAGTTTTAGTAATCCCACACCTCCTCTTTGGATTCTTTGTATTATATTCACACCACACATCGCCCTCAGGCATGACATCTCCACTGCCTCCAGCCTTCTCCTTGTTGTAACATTCACAGCCCATGTCTCACACCCATACAAAAGCATTGGTATAACTATACTCTCAGTGTAACAAACTCCTCAGTGCACCACTCACCTCTTTCCCCTCGTCAATTCTATGATTTACCTCATCTTTCATAGACCCATCTGCTGACACATCCACTTACAAATACTATCTGAATACATTCACCTCCTCCATACTCTCTCCCTCCAATCTGATATCCAATCTTCCGTTACCTAATTTTTTTGTTACCCTCATCACCTTATTCTTTCCTATATTCACTTTTAATTGCCTTCTTTTACATACCCTACCAAACTCATCAACCAACCTCTGCAACTTCTCTTCAGAATATCCCAAAAACACAGTGTCATCAGCAAAGAGCAACTGTGACAACTCCCACTTTGTGTTAGATTCTTTATCTTTTAACCCCACACTTCTTGCGAACACCCAAGCATTCACTTCTCTTACAACTCCATCTATAAATACGTTGAACAACCATGGTAACATCACACATCCCTGTCTAAGGCCTACTTTTACTGGGAAATACTCTCCCTCTCGCCTACATGCTCTAACCTGAACCTCACTATCCTCATAAAGACTCTTCACTGCTTTCAATAACCTACCTCCTATTCCATACATTTGCAACATCTGCCACATTGCCCCCCTATTCACCCTATCATACGCCTTTTCCAAATCCATAAATGCCACAAAAACCTCTTTACCCTTATCTAAATACTGTTCACCTATATGTTTCACTGCAAACACTTGGTCTACACACCCCCTACCCTTCCTAAAGCCTCCTTATTCATCTGCTATCCTGCTCTTCATCTTACTCTTAATTCTTTCAATAATAACTCTACCATACACTTTACCAGGTATGCTCAACAAACTTATTCCCCTACAATTTTTACACTCTCTTTTGTCCCCTTTGCCTTTATACAAAGGAACTATGCACACTCTCTACCAATCCCTAGGTACCTTACCCTCTTCCATACATTTATTAAATAAAAACACTAACCACTCCAAAACTATATCCCCACCTGCTTTTAACATTTCTATCTTTATTCCATCAATCCTAGCTGCTTTATCCCCTTTCAGTCTACCCACTGCCCCATGCACTTTCCCCACACTCACAACTGGTTCTTCCTCACTCCTATAAAATGTTATTCCTCCTTGCCCTATACATGAAATCACAGCTTCCCTATCTTCATCAACATTTAGCAATTCCTCAAAATATTCCCTCCATCTTCCCGATACCTCTAACTCTCCATTTAATAACTCTCCTCTCCTATTTTAACTAACAAATCCATTCGTTCCCTAGGCTTTCCTCAACTTATTAATCTCACTCCAAAACTTTTTCTTATTTTCAACAAAATAGGATATAGTATAATGAATAGTATACTACAGTGGTACCTCGAGTTACGAGCAAAATTCGTTCCACACGGCTATTCAAGTGCCGATACCGAAGGAATTTTTTCCCATAAGAAATAATGAAAATTAGATTAATCCATTTCAGACCCCCAAAAATACACTTACAAAAGCACCTACAAAAATACACTTACATAATTGTTCGAGTTGGGAGCTGCTCGTAAGTAGAGGTACCACTGTATATCCTATTTTTACAACCTCTTTAATCTTTATCAAAGGTTTCTACGTTTCTGTTCCTGCAGTCTAATTTACTAATCTAATGTATTAACTACTATAACCACCAGATGGCCTTCACCATCCAGCTTATGGGTATTACCAAATGTGGTCTGATGGATCTGAAATACAGGAAAACACTCATCAACCTGAGAAATATTGTAACATCTTAAATTATGATCATTGTTACATAAGTTCCTCAGATAAACTAGACTTGTTCTGGTTACTGCACCATCCAAGAAAGGTATTCCATACCCCATAAACCCAGTTCCTTGTACCTCAATGCAGGCAAAAAGGAATACCACAGTGCAGCATAAGTTTTTAATTGATGTAGTATATATCAGGGTAGAGGATTTGAAACAAAAGGCATTCAAAATGTATCACAAGGAAATTAGCCTAAATTTTTCAAGAAAAGAAAAAGCATATTGTTACCTACATAGCCATAAACCAATCCAAACTATCTGCTACATACAATACACCAGCTTTAAAAGTTTAAAGCCAATGAGAAGATGCAGTTGCTAATTACTGCACGGAAACCAAAATCAAGAATAGTCTACTTATAAAACTGAAGAGAGTACCTACACATGCCAATAGTTGTATGAACAGTAAATACAATACATCAGCACTGAACATTTTAAGCTGATTGGATCAGTTTTAAGGTTATAAACAAAAATCTTGGAGGAAGAAAAAATGTAGGAGTCTGCAGTGTACACCATTAGAACCTATGATTTTATACAATCCCATAATGCTCTTTAATAAAAGACATAATCTGGTTTCTCTGCACTCCTTTGAGCTTAATGTGACACTTGCATAAGGTAAAATCTATTACATGTATATGAATTATTCTGTATTTACAAAAATCATTAATGTTTGACTTAAAGCAAAGTAAAATGTGAGGATTTTTAAGCAAACAGCAAATGAAAAAATATAATCAGGATGAAACTTTAATAAAAATATCAGATAAAAAGGTGCTGTAATAGACTAATAAACACTAACCAACAAAAGCAGTACTACCCTCCTGTCATATGAAGGATGGAGGAGAAAAAGAGGGGGTATAGTATATCTCAGCTAAGACTGGACATGAGCTGAGGTAGGTTAACAGCTCTTAGCTTGTAAATTAAAAGTTTTTTTTTAACCTATTAAATATATTTTTTTCAGTCTCATGAATATACAAGATGGCAGGTAAATCTTACACACTTCTTACATTTAGTACACACTTATCTTCATCTTCCTTTGCATTTCATAATTTTTATTCCAGTAATGCTTCTTTTATACAAAAACAAAAGGCTAATTACCTCTTCTTCTTTTTTCTCTATAATTATCAAAAAGAAAAAAGAAAAAAAATATGCAGATATCAAAAAGCTTTAAACTAAAATTATCATGAAAAATAATATTAAGATTTTTAAAATCAGCCCAATAAGCATGAGAAACTTCACTTAATTGACTATATAAATCTACCCAACACAGAGAAAAATAAACTTGGGGACTTGAGCTTACTTGTTGATGGTCTTCAGCAGGACAACTTCCACCTGAAAGGTCCTGATGAGACTCTAGTTCCTGTATCACTATTTCCACAGTCTCAGTGTCATTCTTGGGTCTTCCTGCTTGACCTTCAGGCAACAAGGTTGAGCTGGTCAAGACCATGCTCTCATTCGTCACCAACTGCATATTCTCTGCCTGAAACATAACACTGATACATAATTACAAAATTTATTTAATAAGTGTATTTCACATGCATTACCTCATGCAAGTCGAAAATGGGATGATTGTGTTGGCAGTAATGACAAAGCTGATAATTGGTAATAATGACTGATGGTGATAATGCCATGTAATGACTGATAATGATGTGCCACTACCTGCACATCTTAGAACAGGGATCCACATTACTGTTACAAATACCTGAGCCACAACCTTCACCTTTTAAAAATAAGGGCCCAAATTACTGATATACGTATTGTACCTCTGCATACTATTCTATTTCCTTCACCTTATTATAAGTCATTCAACAAATTTATTACTCAGCTGAGCCAAAAACTGAATCATCAATTTTTTTTAAACAAATGAAGGATCACATTGTACTGCTTATGTGTTTATTTTTCCGTATAAGTGGAAGATGGGTATTAACAAAGGGGATATAAATAAAGTCTTGAAGATCTCTCCAGGAGAGAACCTGCAGTAGGATTCAAATTTGACAAGTTTAGATTTAGAAAGGATATAGGAAAGTATTGGTTTAGAAATAGGGTAGTTTATGAGTGGAACAGTCTGCCTAGTAGGGCTATTGAGGCTAAAACCTTGGATAGTTTCAAATTTAGGTTGGACAAATACATGAATGAGAGGGGTAGCATTGTAAATTGGGTTGGGCAAATATTCTGTTAGTGGGATGGATTGTGAAGGACCTGCCTAGTATGGGCCAACAGGCCTGCTGCAGTGTTCCTCCTTTCTTATGTTCTTATGTTCTTAAATCCCTAAACAATAAGATTCCTTAATATTTAGCATTATGCTGAAGAAAGGTAACAGGCCTTCCATAAAAAAAATGTACAGTATACATAACTGCTAAGTAAATGCATATAAACAACAATAATAATTCAACATGTTCAATCAATTTAATTAAAAATAAGCACAAAGAAAATTGACATCAAAGTAACCATTTTTATTTACCATATGCTCGGGATTTTCTGATTCTGCATAACTTTGATTACATCTCGTAAGTCTGTTCACTCGGCATACTTTGCACTGATCAATCTGAAAACGTAGAAACACTGATATTTGATTACCAAATATATTTTAAGTAATGTACTGTATTACTAGATCAGAACTGTATTAGAAAAGCAAATTATCTTATGAAACTTAAGAAATACCTCCAGAATGTTGTCTACAACAAGATTGTGAAAGAAGTTTGAGATTTAAAGTGTATCTTGACCTAACACAAAATGCACTTGACAACACAAAATACATGTAACACAAGTAAGAACACCTGAGGATAACTAAATAACAAAAATAAAAAATTGCTAACACAAATCAAATAAATCCTCTCACACCAAGTTAAAACAACTCACATTGATTAAAAACTTCACTAAACTGTCAATAGTGACAGACTATCCTATATCAGGACTGTATACCTGGAGAGGGTTCCGGGGGTCAACGCCCCCGTGGCCCGGTCTGTGACCAGGCCTCATGGTGGATCAGGGCCTGATCAACCAGGCTGTTACTGTTTCTCTACAGGATAACATATTCAAATTATCAAGTCAGATGTCTTACCAAACACAAAACAGACTTTCCATATGATAAAAAAAAGAATTATGCAACTGTAGTTTAAAATCATTTATGCTAGATACCTTTGCAATGACATCTTCACTTAAGCCTGTCCAGTAATATTTCTGTACAAGTCTTCGCAATGTTTCAGTTCGATCTGAAAATAATGATTAAATGTTTCTTATTAATTTTATGGAGGTGTAGTTATGACAATACAAAAAACCCAAATTTAATCATTTAATAATTAAATATTAAATACTCTACACAAATCGTGAGTTCTGTTAATTTTAATATCAATATTGTACTTTAAAAAAAAAAAAACACTTCTGCTACTAACTGATCTTTAATATACTGTACAAAAAATATTTAGATTTACATTGGCCAATCCTGAGACAAATAGAGCATTTGTGTATAAAAATACAAACAGTACTTTTGATAGAAGAGTACATGTATCTGTTGTGTGCAGAAACAATTATTAAGATAACAAACAAAAACAAATACAGTGGACCCTTGAATTTCGCCCACCTCCAAACTTGAACAATTATGTAAGTGTATTTTTGTAAGTGCTTTTGTAAGTGTATTTTTGGGGGTCTGAAACAGACTAATCTAATGTACATTTGTCCTTATGGGAACAAATTTGTTTGGTAATGGCACTCGAACAGCATTCTAGAAAGAATTATGGACGAAAATCAAGGGTCCACTGTATAATAATAATAATAATATAATAATAATTTTTATTTCAATGCATGTTACAAGTGTACAATGTTATTGGTAGTTACAAATATAATACAATTATAAAACTGTAATGCAAGGAGAGCCACTGGCATGCCATGGCATTAGGGGCAGTTTATTCTAGAGACTTATTTACTAAGTACTTAATGCTAAAGAAATTGATTGAGTTTATTCTAGTTCTATATTATTTAAATTATTAAATGGTTATACATACTATTTAAAGACAATACAAGAGAAATTGGTTGAGTTTAATCTAGTTGTAGAATTTATTTCAAATTACAGTATGTTGATGCTATACTAGTATAATAACAATACTAGAAATAGTTTTTAGAGTTTCATCTAGGTATATATTTTCAAATTAAGAAAATGATGATACTATAAGATTTTAAATGACAATATGATGATATGAGATTGCAACAAGTGTTAAGGAGGATGAACATATCAAAATGAGATCTTCTTAAGTAAAATAATATTGGGTTTGGAAGTTTGTTACAGTATGAGTATTTAGTATAGGGTGAGTAGGTGACTTTTGAGAAGAGTCTTGAATTGATTTTCCGACAAGGTTAACTTGATATTTACTGGTAATGAATTCCAGATTTTGGGGCCCTTTATGTGCATAGAATTTTTACATTGGTTAGTATGGACTCGGGGTATGTCAAATAGTGATCTGTGTCTTGTGTCATGTTCGTGGGACCTATTAAAGTTGTTGAGGAGAATTCTGAGCGCAGGGTTAATATTAGCATGTAGAGTTTTATGTATGTAGAAGGCACATGAATAGGTATGAATATTTTTTATGGTGAGTAGTTTTAAGGTTCTGAATATAGGTGGAGTATGCTGTCTAGAGTGGGAATTTGTATATAGGCAGGGACATAATTTTACTAAATGGTGGTGATGGTTTCCTGTTTCGTCACCCTGCCTTAGTGGATGACCAAATTTATAAACAAAATTTACAGACGAAAAATTTGAAAAATACTGCTGATAGGAAAATAAAATTTTCCAAATGCTAACTCACATGTTAAATTCGACCAAAGGTATACTACCTTAAAAACTACAGAGTGCTCCTCACCATAATGTTGGCCAGACTCCAGTATGTGGCACTTTTGAAAGGCATCATCTCTTTCTGTTTCTGAGTGTGGAACTATTCTCCTCTCAGTTCTGTCTTTGCCAGTGTAGTACATTGTTGTGCCTAAAATACCATTAAAGCCAAATTAAAACATACCTTCAATACTGTATCTGGGCACAGTCAATTAGCCTGTCTCACCACACTATGAATATTAGCGGTATTATTCAGTACTAAGTTTAATACAGTACAGTAAAAAATAATGGTAAAACATATATGCAATTTTTTTTCAAAAAAGGCATTCAATATCTATAGTTTGTTGATTTTATATCCGGTGGATCAAGGAGTACCTTAGGAAAAGGACACAAAGAGTGATTGTCCGGGAAGAGCTGTCAGAATGGGAAGAATAACAAGAACCTGGGGAATGGAAGGGAATCAGATTTGTTCCAAATAAGGGGAGGGTAACTCAAATTGCTTGGAACAAGAATCCTTCAACAGCATCAAGAACCCCCTTTGAAGTAATTACCTCTTAGATAACTTCTCATAACTATTTTTTTAAAGACCCTCTCATCCTAATATATTTTGATATAAACACAGCAGAGAGAATCATGGCAATTTTTAAACAATTCCTCAGTATTAAGAGGCATACCTTCAATTGTAAATTCTTTAGAAGATGTTCGTATGGCATTTTTATTTTTCTTCTGAACAGATGGTAAGTGTGTTCCAGTGTGAAGGTAGTGTCTGATTTGCTGGAGGTGTAATAGTCCTGCCTCACCCTTCTTCACCCTCACACCACCCTGTTAATAAACATTCATTAAACACCAACACTTCCGTTACAGCTCTTATTATATACATCTGCCCACTGATACATAAGAATCATTACAGTAATTATATTTTCACCTCTCTATCCTAAAATAAGTACTGAAATTCCACATATAATAACAATTAAGCAAGAGGACAGTTATCAATTGCAAATAAGAGGTGTATAAAAGGCAATGAAAACAGTCATCTTTACTAACAGTGTGGTACATGACTGTAATGTTACAGTTAGGAAATAGTGTACTGCAGCTAATAAAAATGTAAAAAAATATTTTTTTGTTATTAACACACTGGATGTCTCCCACCAAGTTAGGGTGACCTAAAAAAAAAAAAAAACTTTTACCATGAGACTAGCTTTACTTCTCTAAGTACAAATAAGTACTGTTTAGTAATCACAAGTATTTTATTTTTCACACATTGGCCATTTTCTCTCCAAGGTAGGGTGAAGTGAAGAAGGAATTGCATTCATCATTCCATGATTAAATAGATGTCTTACCAGAAGTTTGGAGACATTACAATTCAGACAACCCTCCAAAAACCAACATCCCTGCCTGCCTTCAGTAATTACACACACACACACACACGAAACTGAAACAGAGACACGAACCACAATGTCGACAACGTGGAACTCATGACTCTCCACCTCTGGCAGTAATATGTAGTACAGTGTCTGGAAACTAACATTTTCAACATTGTCTTTCAATGCTTTAATAATTCTCTCCCGATTCTTCTCTTTCTCGGCTTTTGTGTTGCTTTTGATCTGGAGAAAAATAAAAATTAGTAGTGATTCCCTGGCCAATTTTTCTAGAAACTTGTGATTTTTTTTAAGATGCTGGCTGTCTCCCACAAGTCATCCTGACTTGTGATACAAGAACAAAATGTACAGCATCTTTTATATTAGAGCATTTATATTTATTATTTACGTATTTATAATTTACAAAGTAAGGTTTAGCAATTTTTATAACATTTT
This sequence comes from Cherax destructor, assembly GCA_009830355.1. Lineage (NCBI taxonomy): Eukaryota > Metazoa > Arthropoda > Malacostraca > Decapoda > Parastacidae > Cherax > Cherax destructor. The sequence continues at coordinate 47,192 of WNWK01012548.1, forward strand.
TGGTATAGCTTTCACAGAGATTTAAGCTAAAAGGTACATATATGCTGCACAAAATATCTCAGAATAACTATCTATAAATAATTATGTACTGCATAATGGTTAGATAGATATGTAAAATGATCAAGGCTGAAATAAAATGATACTGTACAATATATTAATATACATATTTTATTTTAATTATAATTCCCGTCAATTATTATAGACAAAAACGTAACTACAGTACAGTTTTCATAATACATTATTATTACTGTAGTAGAAGTAGTAGTATAATAGCAGCATCAACAGCAGCAGCAGCAGCGGCATGAGGGCACCAGCAACGGCACTAGCAGCAGCATAACTGTTATAATTATCACTTAAAAGTGTTAAACCAGTATGAGCTGTTCATCACATTCACTACACTAACCTTAAAGTCTGGCATTCTTAGAATTCTTTTAATGTGTATTTTTGCTGGACAGCCCATTTTCTTGGTTCTGTGGGCCAGTGTTCTTCTCCTGATTCTAATGTGGCTTTTCTCCTATAATAAAAACAGAAAGGTGGTAATGGGGATCATTATCACTAGCATTATAACAGTAATTTATTAATTACATCTTGGTGGAGGCATCAGGGAGGGTACGTAAGAGAAGGAAATTAAAAGTGAAAAAAAAGAGCGAGGTGATGAGAGCAAGATACAATGGACCCTCGCTATTTGAACATTCCAAACTCGCCCTTTTATGTAAGTTTATTATTGTAAGTGCTTTTATAAGTGTATTTTTGGGGGTTTGAAATGGACTAATCTAATTTACATCATTCCTTATGGGAATAAATTCGTTTGGTAACAGCACTTGAACAGCATTCTGGAATGAAGAATGTTCGAAAGTCGGGGGTCCACTGTATATAGGCAATGAAAGATTGGATATTAGATTGGGGGAAGGGAGTAAGGAGGATATCTAAGAGTGAACCAATCAGAAGATGGGCCTATGAAAGTTGAAGTGAACCATAAAACAGATGATGAGAGAAAAAAAGTAGGTGGTGTGTTAGGCATCTGTGCAAAGAAAGAGGTACTATATCTATGGAGGAAAATGGGAAATGTACCAGAGTATAGTGGTACTAACACTTTTTTATGGGTGTGAGGTATGAGTGGTGTTGCTCAAGTTTAAAATAATAATTCTACCATACATTTTATCTAGTATACTTAACAGGCTTATTCCCCAATACAGTGGTTTCTCGGTTTTCGTGCATCTCCAAACTCGAACATTTATGTAAGTGTATTTTCGTAAGTGCTGTTGCAAGTGTATTTTTGGGGGTCTGAAATAGACTAACCTACGTGACATTATTTCTTAAGGAAGTAAATTCATTCGGTAATGGCACTTGAGCAGCATTCTGGAACGAATTTTCGGCGAAAACCGAGGGACCACTGTAATTCTTACATTATCTTTTGTTCTCTTCTCTCCTTATATAAAAAAATATGCATGCTCTCTGCCAATCCTTAAGCATCTTCCCTTCTTTCATGCATACTGTATACTGAACAAATACACTAACAACTCCAAAACTGTATTCCCACCTGTTTTGAGAATCTCCATCATAACTGAGTACTTCTTCTTTCAACACACCGGCCGTATCCCACCGAGGTGGGGTGGCCCAAAAGGAAAAACGAAAGTTTCTCCTTTTACATTTAGTAATATACAGTATACAGAATGGGTAACAGAGTAATTATGGTTTCTAAACCTTCAGGAAAATTAATGGTTACATTTTTGAACAGTAGATGCTATCCTCCTTCACCCCAAACTCTTTATCTCCTCTCACCAAACACTCCATCCAACTTATCTTAAACTCTCACTGGGCAGCTATCATGTGCCTCTTTCACAAGACTTTACTTATTATTATTCACTGAAGGATTGCTTCTGTTCTCAAGAAAGAATTCTTCATGCTCTGTATAGATTCTTTTGTATAATATCAAACAACTTCATTACATTTATGATAAGCAAACCTAAAGAAACTTTCTGTAGTACAGTAAACACTACAGAAAGTCTAAGGTAGTCAAAGAATTGTCTAGTACAACAGTCAAAAAGTGAGTTAATTGTGTCGAGCAAGGTCTTGGTCCTGGTCCCTACACAAAGAGTCTCACAATGGTCATAAATATTCTTACAAGGATAAAAGCCCTACAGTGCAACTAGCAAATTTTTACTCACCTCCTTCTTATCCCTATTTGCAGCATATCTCCTCTTATTCCATATTCCGCTATCACTGCCCATGTGACATTCCATGACATAGGTTCCTGCCTCAATGAATGGCACTCCTGTGTATTCTACTGGCACTGGGTCATAGCCTCTCCCTTTCGTTCCAATAGTCACTGAATATCTAATATGTTTTCTTCCTTCTCCAGCAAAGGCCTTCATATCTGAGCCTAAATAAGCAAACAACATATGAAAACCCATATTGCTATGTTAGTGAACACCTATGTTTTTGTTACTAATTTATTTGCATAAAAGCAGTTATTATTAATATGTACTGTTGATAATATGAATGTAATACTACAATATATTAAGTATACAGACTATATATATAAAGAAAAGAGTAGTTAAAAAGAAGTAGAGGAGTGCATAAGAAAAAAGAATAAGTCAGGCAATGTCAACAAATTTTTTTGCAGAAAACAATAACAAGTTTTAGAAAACAGTAAACAAGATGAGATGATAAAGAAGAAAAGAAAGATGTCAGAGAGACAGAATATTCAGAGAAATTGTTAAGTGCAGATGATGAAAGAGTGGAAGAAATATCCTGTTTGGGCTGATAGGTGGATGAAGAGTCCTTCACTAACATCAAGACATCCCCATTAAAGAACTGGGTCATGTAGAAGGAATGGAATTGAGAATGATAATATGGAAGGTGGTGCAGAGGAAGAGAAAGTTGAGGTCCAAGAAATTTGTAAAATATGGTTGTGAATGAAGTGCTAATTTAAATATATATAGGAGTGTAACAAATTGATGCAAGCAAAGCAAAGGAGAGTGATCTATTATATTAAATAAGCCATATTTGAGCTTCAGAAGCTGGGAAGTACAGAGCCTCCACTCCGAAAGTGGTATGGGAAGGTTTCAGTTTGCTGGGTTAACAATGGACTGTGAAATCCGTGCCAGTCTGGGAAGACAACCAAAAAGTGAATAATGATGAATATTCTCTTCTTTGGGTTACTCTACTTAGGGGAAAAAGAAATGAGTTAAAAAAATATGCATAATGTAGACACTGTCTTTATTACCTATTATATCAAAAATTCCTTCCTTTCGGTGTCCTACAAAATGCATTCCTGTTGCTTTTTCTTCTGCCTTGATAAGGTTGATGACTTGTTCATACGAGCCCACAACTTTCAATACTCCTCTGGGATAATTATTATGATCTTTGAAGTTATCTATTTTGGTAACTGTGGACTCTTCACGTATTTTGTGATCGGCATCACTTGCTAAGTAGTCATCAACCTTAGTGGAAGATGCACTCTTGGGCTTGAGAATAAACTTAATTTTTGAATCCGAGGAATCCTTTTCTACGAGGAGTGATGTGCTCTCTCTCTTCAAGTGATATGCTTTATGATGTTTAACAATCTGTCAAAGAAGCAAGCTCTGTTAAATTTTATTAGTAAAAATTTAGAGACTTAAAATTCTCCTCCTAGGGTACAGAATTTGTAAAATATTTGTATACAGTATAGAAGGGCCCCCCTTATATACAGAACCTTGTTCTACGTTTTCATTGGCATCAAACTGAGAAATTGTTCATTACGTTCCACCCACTGATGACTATCACTGGCAGATGGAACAATGGCTCAACTGAAAGCCAACAAAAACGTGGAACACCGAAAGTAGGTGCAGGGCCCTCCTGTATTCAAGAAAAAAGAGGAATTGTTTCTGATAAGATATGAAGAAGGATATTTGTCACAAAATTTTTTTTTTTACACACTGGCTGTCTCCCACTGAGGTAGGGAGCCCCAGAAAACAGGAAACACATTTATAGGCATTCATTCAATCAATATCTTGCCAGAAGTGTGCTGACATCACAGTTCAGATGACCCTCTGAACTGAATCATCTCCAATCCTTCTTCATCATGCAGGCACTGTCCCCAGCTAACCAGTTTCACCTGAATCAATTCATAAATGTTATCATGCTCACACTCTAACAGCACATCAAGTCATAAAAGGCATTTATCTTCACTCAACCTGATCTAATGAGATCACACAAGCTTGTCGGATGTTCAAGCCCCTAGCACTCAAAATCTCCTGTACCCTCCACTCCTTAACCCTTCCTGAGATAACCCCTACCCTTCCTTCCTTCCAACTCAGATAGGAAGGAGGTTGGTAGACGGCACCCACCTGGGAAGGTACTACCATCCTGCCAAACAAGTGTTAAATGACAAACTGTTAATTGTTGTACACTGTGGTAGGAATGTTTGTCTTTTTTCTGACTCATGAAGATATAAGATGACAGGTACATTCTGCTACTAGTATTGACACCTGGTATACACTACACATATAAGTGTTCATGTACATATATGTGTATACACACTCTTCTGAGTTTCCTTCTAATTTCATAATAGTTCTTGTCTTTGTAGCACTTCCTTTCAATTCCATGGGTAAGTGTGCGGGATCTTTTACCCCATAAGCAATTAATGTCATAAAAGACAATTAAAATGCTGGGAGCCATGGCCTAGTAACCCCCTTCTCCTGTACTGTACTTGTTTAATGTGCTTGTTTGGGAGATGGTTAGACCTTAACCATTAAACTTTAACTGTTAAAATTAATATGTTGCAAAATTTAAATATATGGTAACTTTTTTTACAGGTTTAACCCTTTGACTGTCGGAGGCCCCATTCTGAAACTGTCATTCTATGTCGCAAAATTTTTGAAAAAAAAAAAAAAAAAAATCTTATGAAATGATAGAATCTTTACCCGATGGTAATGACACCAAAAGTACAAAATTTGATGGAAAACTTATGGAATTACGCTCTTGCAAAGTTAGCGATGTCGGCGATATATACGCATCAGCGATTTCGCTGACTTTGAGCCCTATTTTCGGCCAATTCCATTGTTACAGTCGACCAAACTCATACTATTTCTTTAGAACTCCATTTGTTCTATCGATTGAGTACAAGAAACCACCAATTTACCGATTTCAACTACCCAATAAAGTGGTCAGAAATTGGCAATTTGGCCAATTTCATGAAAAATAAAAAAGATGTCAATTTCAAAATAGGGTCCTGAATAAACAATGTAGACATTCCTGGCACTAAAATAAGATTTTCTCTGTTCATTAGTCACGTCTTTAGGCCCCTCTTATATTACTCTTGCTTTCTATTTTGATTTTTTATTCACACAAAAAATAGAAGATTTACTGTTATGCAGACTACTGCATTATTGTAAAAATGGTATAAATAATATCAGTGCACTTGTGTAAGAATATTAGACTCACCAGTTGACGTGTATTGGACGAATGGCGTGATTTGTTTACTCTTGAACATTGGCAAAAATCGAACATTTCCACTACTTTGAGCTCAATTTCAAGGTCATTTTCATCATGAAAGTAATCAAAATCATCTCTAGTTCTGTAATATGTTTTCCATTATATCAAATGAGACCTCAAAAAAGAGAATACAACCATAAATACTATATGAAAATACACCTCAAAGTCGGCGTTTTAATCCAAAAAAACGGTCGGAGTTTTTTCTCTCTCATTATGCACTGCGTGCTGCAGGATTTTTTTTATACAGCGCACACTGACCACACAGACCCATTCTCTCATATGTGGGCCTACCAGCTTTCTCTCACTTGATTTGAAGCTGCTAGAAGTTTTGAGTATATATACGTCCGAAACACTGGCTCATAAGACGTATATATACGACCAAAACAGACAAAGGGTTAAAGAGTCTACTTTCCTAAATAGAAATATGAAATGCAAAATTAAATCAAGCAAAAATTTACGGTTTTATGATGTGCTGAAAGTAGCATAAAAATATCCCGTCGGCAACAATGGCAGTAAAGTACAGTATTCATGTTTTCCAATTTATTTAAGCCAAATTATGACTTTTCATTTTTTCAACAATTAAAATTATGTAAATTACTGTGTTAGGATAACATGTGTGTTTAAAGATGTTTTAATACTTGAAACATACAGAGATGCCCAGCACACCATATAACTAATTGCAATATTCACCATAAATTGGCACAAATAATTGTTTTTTTTATTTCTATTGTTTGTTTCTGTCCTCTAACATTATATACAGTAGAACTTCCATATCTGCAGATTTGGTTTCCACAGTTTACTGTGGCCCGAAAATAACCCTTAATTTGGCTTAATAATGGCCCTAAAGCACAAAAGTATTAATGGTGGCAGTTCTTCAAAGCCCATCAGTGAAAAAGTGCATTTTTGACTTACTGTGCTTAACTTTATCATAGGTATGTATGTAAACGAAAAATGACTTATAGTAACAAATTGATGCAAGCAAAGCAAAGGAGAGTGAGGTAGGTTTTTGGAACGTATTCCTCGTGGATACAGGGGCACTACTGTACAAGGAAAGCTTACGACATTAAAAGATTTGATACTCCTTGGAACATGGGAATACCTGTAAATCAAATTGTGTGACTTGACTGGGTTATTCTAGGTTAAAATCTACATAATGCATTTTTTGCCGAATTCCAATGTCAGTGTCATGGAACTTTAATAAAATTGGTATAAATGGAGTACAGTGGTACCTCAAGTTTCGAACAGCTCCCAACTCGAACAATTATGTTAGTGTATTATTGTAAGTGCTTTTGTAAGTGTATTTTTGGGGGTCTGAAACAGTAATCTAATGTACATTATTCCTTATGGGAACAAATTCGTTTGGAAACGGCACTCGAACAGCCTTCTGGAACGAATTATGGCCAAAACTCAAGGTACCACTGTATATTCTTGCCAGTTCTACAACCTCTTTACTGGCTGGGAAGCTGCTGGTGGCATAACAGGTTCTGGCTGCATTATTTACAGTTGTTACCGAGTCAGTGTTACCCATAATGCATTGTGTGGACCTGGGTCTACATATGAAGGCTCAAAAATTACACATACAAGTACATTGTACACAGTTTTGTTCCCCGTGTGCTATTACACTGTAAAGAGAAAAGGGGTTACAGATGATGTATCAAATTTCAAATGCAAGTTATAACAATTGTTTTTTTTTTTAAACACACCAGCCATCTCTCATCAAGGCAGGGTGACCAGAAAAAGAAAAAACTTAAGTTTTTCTTTTTACATTTACTAATTTATAAAGGAGACGTGGTTACTAGCCCCTTGCTCCGGGCATTTTAGTTGACTCTTACGACACACATGGCTTAAGGAGGAAGGATTCTTCTCCGCTCCCCAACAGAGTCAATTACTATTTGTAAAATAAATATTGTTACTGGGTGATTCTAAACAGAAGCTGCAGATGTTGGTTAAAGAAACTGGAAAGGTATGTAAAAGACGGATTAAAGACGAAAACCAGTGTTCCACTGTACTTGGGAGTTGATGAGTTGGCATATGGATCTATAAAAGATCAGGCAACTTACAGAATAAATGAGGGGGGAAAGTAATCAGAGTGTTAAGGAATCCGAGGTGATAAAAGATAGAAATACAGTCATACCTCGGTTAGAGATATAAATCTGTCAGAGAGGGCGTATCTGTAACCGAATCAATCGTTATCCAAATCAATTTTCCCCATAAGAAATAATGGAAATAAAATTAATCCGTTCCAGACTTCCAAAAGTAGTAAAATAAAATATTTTTTAGAACTTTTTGACATTAAATAATACACAATTTAATGAACATTAAAGAAATACATGTAAATATTGTACAATAACATGTCACTTACATTTATTGAAGAGTTGTTGATGTGTGGAGGACGGGAGGAGGGGAAAGGATGGAGTATAGTATGCTAGTGTTTGGAAGGGGAATCCCCTTCCATTAACACTGCAGGTGGCAAGTTCTTTTCTGGGGTTACTGGCTTTTTCTTTTAATACCACTAGGACCAGGTTGAGAGGCACTGGACCCCTCTCTAACCAAAAATCTGTCCAGGGAGCTCTGTGTCTGGCGATTCTTTAACACATCCCTGAAATGAGACACCACTGTGTCATTGTACAGGTTGCCAGCACGGCCTGCAACAGCATGGTTAGGGTGATATTCATCCATAAACCCTTGCACATCAGTCCATTTGGCACAGATCTCCCTAATCCTTGAAGAAGGCACCTTCTTCCATCTCTGTTCCACCTCCTAATTCTCTGAACCATTGTCCTGACCTGTGGTCTCTTGTTGCAGTTGCTGAAGCTCTTGCAGATCTACAGTGGTTAGCTCTTCAATGTGCTCCTCCACCAACTGTTCCACATCCTCACCACTCACCTCCAACCCCATGGACTTGCCCAGTTCCACAATTTCTTCCACAACAGGCTCAGGGTTCTGAGGCTCAGCCCCAAAACCTTCAAAATCCCTCTCTAGGACATAGTCTGGCCACAATTTTCTCCAGGCAGAGTTCAAACTCCTGGTAGTCACTCCATCCCAAGCCTTACCTATAAGGTGTACACAATGCAGGATATGGAAATGATTTTTCCAAAAGTCTCTTAGGGTTATATTCATGTCTGTGGTCACATCAAAGCACTTTTGAAACATTGCTTTGGTGTAGAGTTTTTTAAAGTTGCAAATGACCTGCTGGTCCATGGGCTGGAGGAGAGGAGTGGTATTAGGGGGCAAGAACTTCACTTTGATGAATTTAAAGTCCTCCACAATTTTCTCTACCAAGTTTGGAGAATGACAAAGAGCATTGTCCATTATCAGGAGGCACTTAAGTGGCAAATTATTTTCCTGGAGATATTTCTTCACACTGGGGCCAAACACGCCATTGAACCACTCTAAGAAAATGTCCTTTGTGACCCATGCCTTTTTGTTAGACTTCCACATCACACACAAGTTAGACTTGGTGATACCGCATCTGCCAAACACTCGGGGATTTTCAGAATGATACACCAGTAAAGGCTTCACTTTGCAATCACCACTGGCATTAGCACAAAGCATCAGAGTTAGCCTGTCTTTCATAGGCTTGTGTCCTGGCTGTGCCTTTTCCTCCTGAGTAATGAAGGTCCTGTTGGGCATTTTCTTCCAAAACAGGCCAGTTTCATCACAATTAAATACTTGTTGGGGTTGGAATTGTTCAGCCTCTATGTACCCCTGAAATTCAGGCACATATTTTTCAGCCACACTTTTGTCACAACTGGCTGCCTCACCATGCCTCACAACACTATGTATGCCACTTCGATTCTTAAATTTTTGAAACCAGCCTCTGCTGGCTTTAAGTTCGCTCACTTCAGCACTCGTTGCAGGCATTTTCTTAAAGAGATCATCATGCAACTGCCTTGCTTTTTCACATATTATTGCCTGCGAAACACTATCTCCTGCTAACTGTTTCTCATTGATCCACACTAACAACAAATTTTCCACATCTTCCAGCACTTGCGATCTCTGTTTTGTGATCACATATGCACCTTTCACAACAACAGCTTCCTTGATTTTACGTGTATTTCCCTTGGCCACAATGGTAGCGATGGTAGAATAGGCTTTACCATACAGCCTGGCCAGCTCAGTGATACGCACTCCACTTTCATATTTTTCTATTATCTCCTTCTTCAGTTCTACTGTATTTCTGAGCCTCTTTACCACAGGCTTGGCACTAGGAGCTTTCTTTGGACCCATGGTAGCTGATTTAGCAGTTGCAAAAACTAAAAACAGTGGAATAATGACAATATACTGGTATGAATGCGTGGGCGGAGTGGGTGGTGGTCGCTCTCGCTTGTAAACAATAGCACACTGACGCTCCCTGGAGTGCCTGCACAGCTGGGCGCCACGCGGAAGCGTCCGGGACAAATATCGTAAACCGAATTAATCATCGTAAATGGAGTCAATATTTTGACGTAAAAATGTATCGCTAACCGAATTTATCGTTATCCGACGCCATCGTTAACCGAGGTATGACTGTAGATGTGAGTGTAGTAAATGTTAAATTTAAAGTAATCACATCATATGAAAATACCTTACCTGATTTTGCTGTTTGAGATCAGATGTATATTCTCTACAGGGACTCCTTTTATTTAATTTGCATACATCACAGACAACAACCTGTAAGTTAAAATTACTGTAATATTAATTAAACAACATTTCTGACTTTGGATATTGAAATAATGTTCATAGATAGATAGTGAATATCAATAGCAATCTATAAGTATTATTTTGAAAAATATATATATACAGTGGATCCCCGAGTAACGTAAAAACTTCATTCCAGAAGCCTGCTCAAGTGCCATTACCAAATAAATTTACTCCCTTAAGGAATAATGTCACGTAGGTTAGTCTATTTCAGACCCCAAAAAATACACTTCCACAAGCATTTACAATATTATACTTACATAATTGTACGATTTCCGGGGTGTTCGTTACTCGGGGATCCACTGTACTCTAATCTAAAACCTGTTGGTTGTGGATATCTCCCATGATAAATAATTTGGACATGCACAAGGCGAATAATATGTCACCTGATAACTGTTGTGTTCTTGCAAAAATTTATAAGTAACATAATTATTGTAAAGCAGCTGGAACTGACGGGATCATGACAGAAATGTTAAAAGCAGGGGGGGATATAGTGCTGGAGTGGGTGGTACAGTGGACCCTCGGTTAACGAATACCCCGGAAATCGTGCAATTATGTAAGTATAATTTTGTAAGTTCTTGTGGAAGTGTATTTTTGGGGGTCTGAAATAGACTAACCTACGTGAAATTTTTCCTTAAGGGAGTAAATTCGTTCGGTAATGGCACTTGAGCAGACTTCAGGAGTGAAGTTTTTACGAAACTCGGGGGTCCACTGTATTTTTGTTTAATAAATGTATGAAAGAGGGGAAGGTACCTAGGGATTGGCAGAGAGCATGTATAGTTCCTTTATATAAAGGGAAGGGGGATAAAAGAGAGTGTAAGAATTATAGGAGAATAAGTTTACTGAGTATACTAGGTAAAGTGTATGGCAGGGTTATTATTGAAAGAATTAGAGGTAAGACAGAGAGTAGGATTGCAGATGAGCAAGGAGGCTTTAGAGTGGGTAGGGGATGTGTAGATCAAGTGTTTACAGTGAAGCATATATGTGAACAATATTTAGATAAAGGTAGAGAAGTTTTCATTGCATTTATAGATTTAGAAAAGGCATATGATAGAGTGGATAGGGGAGCAATGTGGCAAATGTTGCAAGTGTATGGAATAGGTAGTAAGTTACTGAAGGCTGTAAAGAGTTTTTATGAGGATAGTGAGGCTCAGGTTAGGGTGTGTAGGAGAGAGGGAGATTACTTCCCGGTAAAAGTAGGTCTTAGACAGGGATGTGTAATGTCACCATGGTTGTTTAATATATTTATAGATGGGGTTGTAAAAGAAGTAAATGCTAGGGTGTTGGGGAGAGGGTGGGATTAAATTATGGGAATTAAATGCAAAATGGGAGTTGACACAGTTACTTTTGCTGATGAAACTGTGCTTATGGGAGATTCTAAAGAAAAGTTGCAAGGTTAGTGGACTAGTTTGGGAGGGTGTGTAAAGGTAGAAAGTTGAAAGTGAACATAGATAAGAGTAAGGTGATGAGGGTATCAAACGATTTAAATAAAGAAAAATTGGATATCACATTGGAGAGGGATCATGGAAGAAGTAAATGTTTTCAGATATTTGGGAGTTGACGTGTCAGCGAATGGGTTTATGAAGGATGAGGTTAACCATAGAATTGATGAAGGAAAAAAGGTGAGTGGTGCGTTAGGGATTGGAGACAACGTTATCCATGGAGGCAAAGAAGGAATGTCGAAAGTATAGTGGTACCAACACTCTTTATGGGTGTGAAGCATGGGTTGCAAATGCTGCAGCGAGGAGGAGGCTGGAGGCAGTGGAGATGT
>WNWK01012549.1:0-17500 GCA_009830355.1 Cherax destructor
TTATACCTGTGTGTCGACACTGGCTGACACCTACATCCATCACAGTGTCGGGCGACAGGGAGGAGCTGCTGACCACAGAAGAGTACAAAATCGGCAAGTACAGGGACATAAGCCAACAGTATAAATTTGTCCCAGTGGGATCAGAGACCTTGGGAACGTGGGAAAAAATGCAACACGTTTCCTTAAAGAACTGGGTTCCAGACTCATCGACACCACCAGGGACCCAAGGGCAGCCACGTTCATGTTCCAGCGTCTCAGCGTGGCCATCCAGAGGAAATGCATGCTGCATACTTGGCTCGCGTCCGGCTTCGGAGGAGCTGGAGGAGATTCATAATCTTTGACATATTGTACCATTGTATTCATGTTCATGTTTGTGTTTTCTATAAATGTATTCTGTCTATTAATAAAGCATTTATATGTATGTATGTGTGTATAAAAGGGATGGGGTGGTAGGAGAAGTGGAATATTCAAATGGCATCAGGAAGAAATCCAAATATTCTTCCTTGAAGCCTTTTATCCACTTCTCCGAGGCTATGAGCTATGGGTCCCACAATTTGCAGTAGAGGTGGACCCCATCCTATATTTAAAAAAAAAAAAATATATATATATATATATATATATATATATATATATATATATATATATATATATATATATATATATATATATATATATATATATATATATATGTCGTGCCTAATAGGTAAAACTGGTCATTTAGCAAGAACTCATTTAAAATTAAGTCTTTTAAAAAAAAAAATCTTATACGTTTAAAGATATGTTTTTTTTCATTTATGTTAATGTAAAAAAATAATAATTTGGCACCAAAAGAATCTTAGAAAACTTAACTAACCTTATTATAAAAAGCGTCATTTAATTTAGCCTAATCTAACTAAATATATTTTAGATAAGTTTACAATAATTTAATAATAAACAAACTCAATGAAATACATTTTTGTCTTTAGATTCAGAATGATTTTTGTGAAATTATTGCATACATAAATTTTCGGTTGTTTTATTCGGCAAAAATAGAGTTGAGTATTTAAGACAAAATCGAAGTTTTACCTAATCTGAATATATATATATATATATATATATATATATATATATATATATATATATATATATATATATATATATATATATATATATATATATATATATATATATATATATATACATATATATGCATCCACGAACGAGTGCCTTAAACAATTAACAATACTGTGAGAGTCCGCCATCATCAAGATCATCATCACCATTATTATTACCATGGCCAACAGTATCATTATCACCACCATTATGTCTACACTTTAATTGAAAATAAAAATACCTTGAGATTTTTCCAAACTGGGTAATTATTTGCCGGTGAGAGCGAGAATGGGGATATTATCCGAGGCAAACCATTTAGCCTGGTTGATGCCGGGTACGGGAGTGAAGGTGAGTGTTCCATAACACTGATACTCACTTGCTCACCTCTGTTGCTTCACATGAGACATATAGTATTATTACGAGTATTGTTAATTTATTCATGATTAGGTGCTAACCCTGATAGGTTCTACAGCGAATTAATATAGTTAGAGAAAAGAAACTTTAGTTTTTTTGGATCAAAAGATCATCATGAGCATCAGGGTAACCATTTGAAGAGCATTAATTTACCTATAAAATAATGTTGTATATTACTCGAAGCACAGAAGCTAAAGGGCTCGACTCCAAACCGAGAAGACGTAAGGTCATACTACGCACTATCTGCTCCAGTTACATTGCAGTAAATATTTAACAGGAAGATGGTCCAGTGTTGTGCTTTACATACTAGATAAGCATTTAAAAGTAGTGGAAATGAGTCCAACTAATTGACTTTCGTGGATTTTCCTAAGTTACTAACCCTCGGTCGTCAATAATCCGAATAAACTCTTCTTCTTGCTCCACTGTCTGCTTGTTACGTAGTAACACTGTATTAATAACCCGTTTGGGTCATACAGAGACTATGGAATGGTAAGTAACCAAGTTTGATTCAAAAAAGAGGGGAAACAGATCCAAATTAACTTTATTAACAAACGTTCTTCACCAGCATTATGGCAATATTTGTCCTACCCCATCTTTAAGAGCCTCATACTTACAAGACTTTCTGGTATGTTTCAAGACACTTTTTTTTTAATTAGAACAGAGTTTTGCCTTCCTAGGACACAGTGGTCAGCATGCCTGCGATAGAGAGGTCGGCATGCTTTTGCAACAGAGGTCAAAAGGCCTGTGTTACCGTGCTCAGCAGCTCCAGCAGTACAATGATCGGCAGTCCTGCACTAGAGTTGTCAACTTGTCTTCACTGCATTGGTCAATAGGTCAGTAAAACATTGGTCGGCAGGCCTGCTCAACAATACTCAAAAGGCGTGCATGACAAAATTCGGCAAGCTTGTGCTGCAGTGATCGTCAAAACTTTGCTTTGCTAAAATACGCAGCAGGCTTGTGCTGCAGTGGTCGTTAGAGCTGTGATAAAGTATACATCAAACTTGTGTTGCAAAAGTCTATTTTATAGACCCCTGGCTGTCTTCAAGAAGGCGCTTGACAGGCACCTAAAGTCAGTACCTGACCAGCCTAGCTGTGGTCCATACGTCAGTCTACGTGCGGACAGCAATAACAGCCTGATTGATCAAGCTCTGATCCACCGCGATGTCACATATATCATATGTAATATACCAGCTTTTATATGTGAGATCCCTTGAACCTGTGATGCTCCAGTGACGTCATGCGTCCTGCGCATGTGCGTGCGCACAGAGAAGCGTCTATTTCATTCTCAAGACCGTAGACCTAGGGGTAACAGGTGGCTGGGTATATCTCCTCACTGTCTCATTCAATACACTGTAACCACCCACCAGTGTGTTTCCTTACAACCATATTTCCTCTCCCAAGACCCACGTGATAAATGGTGGCAGTGATGGGATCGTAATTCTTTCGATTACGGTGATACGGGAAGATAATCTTCAACAAAGCCAAACGAGTCTCGTGTGCCAGTGTGTAGGCCTACAGACGCTACCAACACTCCAAGCTAGAATTTGTCAGGCTGTCTACAATATTTCCTGGTCAGCTAAGTGCCTTATCTCTTATTTGTTAAAACCTTCGAGGGGTAGACCCGGGTTTTGCAAATTAAGCCACGAGATAAGCTAGTCAGTGAGAGGGAGATATACCCAGCCACCTGTTACCCCTAGGTCTACGGTCTTGAGAATGAGATAGACGCTTCTCTCTGCGCGCACACATGCGCAGGACGCATGACGTCACAGGAGCATCACAGGTTCAAGGTATCTCATATATAAAGGCTGGTATATTACATATGATATATGTGACAGCGAGGTCTAGTCTCATACCGGGTCGCGGGGGAGTTGACCCCCGAAACCCTCTCCAGGTATATTCCAGGTACAGACCTAAGCTACAGAAGTTGGCAAGCCTACCCTACAGTGGTTAGCAGGCCAGCACTGCATTGATTTGCAGGCCTTAGCTACTGCGTTCACCAGACCTGCCCTATAATAGTCTCAAGCCTATGCTACAATGGTAGACAAGCGTGCTCTACACTTGTCAACAGACCTGTGCTACAATGGTCTGCAAGCGTGTTCTACACTAGTCAGCAGGCCAGTGCTACAATGGTAGACAAGCGTGCTCTACACTGGTCAGCAGGCCTGTGCTACAATGGTCGACAAACTTGCTCTACACTGGTCAACAGGCCTCTGCTACAATGATCGACAAGCGTGCTCTATACTGGTCAGCAGGCCAGTGCTACAATGGTCGACAAGCGTGCTATACACGGGTCAGCAGGCCCGTGCTACAATGGTCTGCAAGCGTGCTCTACACTGGTCAGCAAGGCCTGTGCTACAATGGTCTGCAAGCGTGCTCTACACTGGTCAGCAGGCCAGTGCTACAATGGTCGACAAGCGTGCTATACACGGGTCAGCAGGCCCGTGCTACAATGGTCTGCAAGCGTGCTCTACACTGGTCAGCAGGCCCGTGCTACAATGGTCTGCAAGCGTGCTCTACACTGGTCAGCAAGGCCTGTGCTACAATGGTCAACAAGCGTGCTCTACACTGGTCAGCAGGCCCGTGCTACAATGGTCGGAGAGTGTGCTCTACACTGATCAGGAGGCCTGTGCTACAATGGTCGACAGTGACAGGCAGAACTAAACCACAATGGCCAGCAGGCCTGCGTTACAATGGTTATTAGGCCTGCAGGCCTACAGTGCAGTGGTCAGCATGTGTTCATTACGGTCGCGGTAGGTCTTCAATACAGTAGTGAGATGAGCTACGTTACACTTTATAACTATGTGGCATTTGGTATACAAGTATTAAGTTCACCACGCCGTGGACTTTACGTTAAATATATCGATTAAAAAACTTTCTGACGTACGAACATGGTAGCTTCGGGTGCGGTCATCACATACATGCATATATATGCATACATACATACATATATACAAATTAATTAGAGGATGCATTGAATAGGAAGTAGAATAAGAATGCTGGAGAGATCTCATGCCCTTGCATACCCTCTCCCTTCATTCCTCTTCCATATTTTTATAGAATTACCGAAATTTTTGTAAGCATTTTTAAATCACTTTTCATCACTGTATGAGCCTTCCGTGTTTAGCGCTTAGCATGATTATACCTTTAATGGTGAGATCCACGGGAAAAACCTCTTCTTCAAAAATATATCTCTTTCCTTTCATATTTGTAAACTCATTTTCAAGCCTGAAAAAAAAAAGTCATCCCCAGTTTTGGTCTGACAATATTGCTGACGTCTGTGATTGCGAGATTACATCCTGCGGCCACAGTGTCAGTACACTATCCAACTTGGGAATTGTTTAGTTACTTACGTTAGCAGAACATCAATATTAACCTTAGAACATATATATGCCGAGATTTTTATTTACTGAGCCATCACCACGAGGTCTTCCAACTGACTTCACTCGTACTCCACTCCTTTATTTTCATTTCACTATAATTGCACCCTGACTACATCCTTATTTCTTATTAACTTCATTCTGAGCTCATATCAGTTCCTCCTGCCTTCACCCGGCTTCCTACTGCTCTATTCGGTTATCTCACGTCATCTTGACTTCATAATCTGCGCCCACTAACACCATGTATTCGTGCACGTGATACATGTCCCCGGGTGTCAAGAGGAACACAAGACGACACAAGGCACCATCTCCTCTACTCAACCTGCTAAGAGAACACGACACGGGGATGCAAGAGGTAACAGCAGCAGCCTTGATTCCTCCAGCTGATATATATGCTAATGCCTCGTTGCTTAGATGATCAAGGCAGGTGATTAGTGCGGTCCCTTTGATTACCAAGACATGAGCATTAATATGGGTCTGAGAGTATGTGTGCGCATAGGTGTGTGTGTGTGTGTGTGTGTTTGTGTACTCACCTAATTGTGGTTGCAGGAGTCGAGTCATAGTTCCTGGCCCCCGTGCGTGTGCGTGCGCGCGCGCTCTCACCTATTTTAGTTGTAGGGATCGAGTCTTAGTTCTTGGCCCCGCCTTTTCGCTAATGTGTGTGTGTACTCACCTAATTGTGGTTGCAGGGGTCAAGACTCAGCTCCTAGCCCCGCCTCTTCACTGACCGCTACTGGGTCCCATCTCTCTCTGCTCCATGAGCTTAATCATACCTCGTCTTAAAGCTATGTATGGTTCCTGCCTCCACTACTTCACTTGCTAGACTATTCCACTTCCTGACTACTCTATGGCCGAAGAAATACTTCCTAACATCCCTTTGACTCATCTGAGTCTTCAGCTTCCAATTGTGTCCCCTCTCTGGAACATCCTATCACTTTTTGCTTTCTCAATTCCCCGCAGTATTTTGTATGTCGTTATCATGTCTCTTCTAACCCTCCTGTCCTCCAGTGTTGTCAGGCCGATTTTCCTTAACCTTTCGTCGTAGGACATTCCCCTTAGCTCTGGAACTAACCTTGTCGCAAACCTTTGCACTTTCTCTAATTTCTTGACGTGCTTGACCAGGTATGGGTTCCAAACTGGTGCTGCATACTCTAGTATGGACCTAACGTACACGGTGTACAGTGTCTTGAACGATTTCTTATTAAGGTATCGGAACGCTAATCTTAGGTTAGCCATTATTATTATTATAATCAAAAGAAGCGCTAAACCACAAGGGTTATACAGCGTGGCGGGGCAGGACAGGATGCAGGGAGAATGGATTGTAAGTGGGAGATGGATGATTAGTAGGGTATAGAATACAGCAGGATAGTGGATAGTGCAGGGATAGAGGGTAGCAAGAGATCGAGGTAGAAGGGACTGAGGGAGGTGCTAGATGTATAATTTTCAGAGTTTGTGTAGTAAGTCAGTTTCTGTCAAAAAGTCAACGAGAGAGTCAGGATTAAAGGAGGGTCCATCAGCAAGAAGGGAAGGTAAAGAAAGAGCCGCAGAGCGAACACGCCGTTGGAGGTAAATTCTGCGTGCTCTTTGATAAAGTGGACAGTCCAACAGAATATGTCGAACAGACACTGGAACCTGACAATGCTCACAGAGAGGGGCAGGGAGCCTCTCCATGAGATACCCGTGCGTAAGACGAGTGTGACCAATGCGAAGACGGTAGAGTGTAGTCTCCCAACCTCGACATTGGTGACAAGAAGAAGGCCAGAAACCTATACTCGGTTTAATAGAATGAAGTTTGTTATTTAGCAGGTCAGACCAGCGTTGTAGCCAACGGGTGCGAAGGTGGGTAGCAATGACCGCAAAATAGTCCGTGAAAGGAACACCTCTCTATGAAACTGGAAGGTCATGTACTGCTGATCGCACAGCAGTGTCTGCCTGTTCATTGCCCTGTACGTCAACATGACCAGGGACCCAACAAAAAACAATATATTTATGCTTGCTAAAGATACGGCGTAACCAAAGGTGGATACGAAGAACTAGGGGGTGAGGTGTATCAATTTTACGGATAGCCTGTAAAGCACTAAGGGAGTCTGAAACGACCACAAATGGTGACACAGGCATAGATGCAATACGGATAAGTGCCACAAGAATGGCATACAATTCAGCCGTAAATATGCTAGCCGAGGGTAATAGATGCCCTCGTACGACGCTGTCAGGAAACACTGCTGCGAATCCGACGCCGTCAGATGACTTCGAACCATCGGTGTATACTGCGATAGCATGGGAATGAGAACGGAAGTGGTCTAGAAAGAAAGAGCGAGAAGCCGCCGTAGGTAGTTGGGCTTTCGCGCAAGGTAGAGGAATAGAACAGACACGGACAGCAGGAACTTCCCATGGGGGTAGGGGAAAGGGAGATGTCACATGAACATATAGAGGTGGTAGCTGAAAGGAAAACAGGAGTGAATGTAGACGAAGAGAAAAGGGACGAAGTAAGCATGGGCGACGAACAAATAAAGAGCGCCTACTAACATCTGTAACAATCCTATACATGGAAGGATTGCGGAGGTCATGAGAGCGAACAAAATAGCGAATGCAATGTGCATCACGACGATCGGATAAGGATGGAATGTTCGCTTCTACATAGAGGCTCTCAACCGGGAAAGAACGATATGCACCAAGGCATAAGCGTAATCCCTGGTGATGGATGGGATTAAGAATGGAAAGAGTAGCAGGGGAGGCCGCCGAATATATCTGGTCACCATAATCGAGTTTCGACAAAATTAGGGCTGAATGCAGGCGAAGGAGAGTTCTACGATCAGCCCACCATGAAAGATGTGCGAGGGTTTTAAGAAGGTTCAGCCGGCTGTGACAAGTTGCCTTCAGAGAGGTAATGTGAGGTTTCCAAGACAATCGACGGTCGAACAGGAGGCCGATAAACCTGACTGTATCACGTTCTGGGATACGTGAGCCGTATAGGTACAATGGATGATCAGAGACCACTGAACCTCTAGTGAACGTAATTTGATGAGTTTTGCCACTAGAAAATTTAAACCCGTGAGTGGTGGCCCAATCAAAAACCCGGTTGATGGCATGCTGGAGGGAAACTGTAATGAGGTGACAGTACCTGCACAAGTTATAGCAAAGTCGTCTACATAGAGCGATGGCCAAATATTGGATGGAAGAACAGATGCCAAATTATTTATAGCAAGCAGAAAGTGTGTTGTGCTCAGAACACATTCTTGGGGGACACCTTCAGCTTGGACAAATTCCGGGAAAAGTTCATTACTAACCCGGACCCGGAAATGTCTGTCAGTTAAGAAGGCCTTAAGGAAGAATGGTAGGTTGCCTCGGAGGCCTAAGGAGTGGGCCTGGGCCAAGATATTATATCTCCAAGTTGTGTCATAAGCCTTCTCAAGGTCGAAAAAGATAGCGATAACCGAGTGGTTATTAGCAAAGGCATTACGAATATACGTATCCAAGCGCAGCAAGGGGTCAATGGCAGAACGGCCCTTACGGAAGCAATATTGACTAGGGGAGAGACTATTGTGCATCTCTAAATACCACATCAAACGTCTATTAACTAGACGTTCCATCACCTTGCAAACTGCACTGGTAAGAGCGATGGGACGGTAGTGAGAGGTATCACGTCCCGTAGTACCTGGTTTGCGAAAAGGGAGAACAATAGCAGACTTCCACAGCTGGGGAAGAACTCCTTGCGACCATATAAGATTAAAGAGCCGTAAGAGGACAGGAAGAGCAAACTGATGTAAATGCTGTAGCATACGAATATGTATGCCGTCTGGCCCAGCTGCCGATGATCGGCAAGCAGAGAGTGTTGCCTCCAGTTCTTGAAGGGTAAAAGGCACATTATAAGATTCTTCTCTAAGAGATGAAAAACCCAAGGGCTTTAACTCGCTGGCAGACTTAGAAGAAAGGAACGAGGGGCAGAGATGGAGCCCCTGAGATATGCGGACTAGATGATTACCAATTTCAGTGGCAACGACAAGAGGGTGTGCTATATCGACACCAGCAACCTGAAGAACAGGAGCCGGATCAGGGGAGAATTTACCACTTAATTTCCGCACTTTCTTCCAGACTGCACTCATCGAGGAAGCCGAAGTGACAGTAGAAACGTAATCTCGCCAGCAAGTGCGTTTAGCATCACGTATGACACGGCGAGCAATAGCTCTCTTCTGCTTAAAATCAAGGAGTCTGTGGTTCTGTTATACCGATACCTGCCCGAGCACAAGCAGGAGACCACCAAGGCACGCACTTCTGAGAATGCTTGCCCGAGGTTTGGGGAATAGAATGTGAAGCCGCTGTGAAGATGGAGGACGAAAAGAGATGTAAAACCTCATCAATGGAGGACGAGGTAGGAACCTCATGAAAGGCAGTAAGATGTTCATATAGGTCCGATTTCGCACGGTCAAATTGCCAGCGTGGGCAATGAGGAGGTGGAGAAAACAAAGGGGACTTAAGGATGATTGGGAAATGATCGCTGTCATGTAAGTCCGGGAGGACAGACCAGGTGAAGTCAAGAACTGTTTAGGAAGAGCAGATGGAGAGATCGATACAGGAGAAAGAATGAGTTCGAGGATCAAAATGGGTAGGAGTACCCGTATTTAAAACATTGATGGGAAGAGAAGCAAGAAATGCCTCCAACTGAATGCCACGGGAGTCACAGTGCGACCCTCCCCAGAGAAAATGGTGTGCATTAAAATCGCCAAGTAATAGAAGGGGTGGCGGAAAGGAAGAAACCAGAAAATCAACATCTGGGATAGACAATGCCCACGAAGGGGAGAGATATAAAGAACAGAGTGCATAACACTTATTCAAGTGGATACAGGCTGCGGTGTAATGTAAGGAAGAAGGAACATAGAGCTGACGGTATGGAACACCAGTGCGTATAAGAAGAGCACTTTCGTTAAAGGTTCCATCGGAAAAAGGATCCGATGAATATAACAAATCATAGCCTGAAAATGGCCTGATAACAGTGGATTATAAATTGGGTTCTTGCAAACAGACCCCAACAGGGAAAAACTGGAAGAGCAACACCTGAAGTTCACCCCAGTTACTCCTGAGGCCTCGGATACTCCACAGCAAATAAGCCATGATTTATGGAGAGAATGATATAAGTGGAAGTGAGAGAAATTTATGGACTAGGGTTAGAAAAGTCCACGTGTGGAGGCAGAGGAAGACCTGTAATCAGAAAAGGAGGAGGACGTTGTGAAGGAAGGGGGGGTTGAGACGAAGAAGAGAGATGAGGAACCTCAGGTGGAGTAGTGTCCATCATCGGTCCAGTCTCTGAAATATATTCTGCAATAGCTTCCAGTGTTTCGGAAGTCAAAGATGCAGAATGTGAGACTACATTAGAAATGGAAGAAGAGGGAGCAACTATCGGGGAGTCTGTAGTCTGTACTAAAGTAGAGGACGAGGAGATAGAAGAGGAAACTGTAGTAGGGGTTTGGGAGGGGACAGGGGATGAAGGTAGTGTATGAGGAGGAGGATGAACCTCCGCACATGTTACAGAACTAGTCGGAGGCGAAGAACCTATCAGTAGGGATTTTTTGCCGGGCTTATGAGAAGGGGTGCGCTGAGGTTTAGGTGAAGGACGAGGACGTGTAGACTCAGAATTGAGCGAGTGAGTAGAGGAAGGAGTGTGGACAGTATAGGAAGCCGAGGTAGGGACCTTGGAGCCAAGAATATCAAAAGGATTCGAGACAGGGGTGACTGAGGATGAGGCGACCACAGAGTAAGCCGTGGAAGTTGGGACCCCTGAAGTGGGGCGACGTTTAGCAATGCGAGAATAGGAAATGCGGGGAAGTCTCCCTTGAAGGCGTAGATGAGAGACGGCCATAGCATATGAGAAGCCTTCCGCCTCTTTGAGGCAACGGATTTCCCGCTCATTCAGGTAAACCTAACAACGGCGAGAATACGATGGATGTGCCTCATGACAGTTAAGGCAAGAGGGAGGTAGAGTACAAGAAGAACTGGCATGGTCGTCAGCACCACAGACTGGGCATTCGGCCATGGACCTGCAATATTTCACTGGATGACCAAAATGCCAGCAGTTTCTACACTGTTGCGGTGTAGGGGTCACCTTTCGAACTTGTAAACGTTGATCTGCAATGTATACCGAAGGTAGTAGTTCACGGCAGTCAAATGTTAAACGAGCTATATTGCAAGGATAAGGTCTTCGCTTATTGGCAGGGAGGACAAAAGTGTCAACTTTAAGGATAGGGAGTTCTTGGAGCTCAAGCTGCTCTAAAATGTCATCACCACATGTCTGGAAATTCCGTTGGACAATGGTGTGGGGCAAAATGACAGAACCACAACAAGAATTGAGGGAATGGTGCTTGTCAATAGTAACAGGAGCAGTATCTATGGTTGTAAGAAGACAAAGATCGCAAGCTTGGCCAGCATTCTGGACCGTGATGATGCGAGTGCCGCTCTTGAGAGCGTGAAATGAGACGTCTTTACCAACATGGCGTAGCAGAGCCTTACCAATACTATGGTCTGAAAGATAGGTATTAGGAGAAGTCGGTCGCAGAGTAAAAAACTTTGTCCATTGAGTAGTGTGAAACAGAGAGTTTAAGGGGAGTGCGTGACGAGCTGGTCGTTTCTGAGATGAACGAGATGGAAGTGTCGAATCGTCATGTGAGGGTCTTGGTCGTTTGAGTGTGGGACCGGGGGTGGTCCGATGGGAGACGGGCAAGTGATTCGAAAATTGCCACACCGTCGAGGGAGAAGCCGGAATCAAGGTCAGAGAAGAGCGAAGGTCAGATATGTCAAAAGGGGTCAGAAGCTCGGTACCTGAAGCAGGTGACGAACCGGCACCAGCAAGAGGTACAGGGGCATGAGAGGTGTCCAAAGAGTTGTCCGTTAACGAGGCAGGGTCAGTACTGGGTGCGGTATCAGGAAGGGGCCAGGGGGTAGTGGGTTCATGGATTGGGTCAGCCATGGTTAGGTTACTTTTTTCTTTTTATTTTTATGAAAAAAAAGAAAGAAGAAAAGAAAATAAAAATAAAAAAAAGAATAAAAAAAGGGGGGAACGTCGAGGGATAGCTCCTAGGAGGAATGAAAGGGAGCGTAAATCCCCCTCCGCGCCCAAGAGGACCTCAACACCGCAAGTAGTGTAGATGCTGCATGGAACCCGTGCCATACCCTACCCTTCATGCCAGTAAACCAGCAATCCGGGATAGCAACCTCACATCCACCGAGCCACCTCGGCGGACAAAAGAGAGGGCGGCCGGATATCCGCCACAAAGCATACCGCCTTAGGTCACCACCCCTGGAATCCGAAAGGTGGCCTCCAGAGATACACCCGTCGCCCGAAAGATACCCAAGGCCACCCCCCGGGTGACCGGAGAGGGATCGGGACATCCCCAGGCGATCCAGATTTCACGGCAAACTACACCACCGCCATGGACCTCAACGGAATGGGATGGACCACGATACCCTTTCCCCTACTTAGGATTTAGAATGCCTGAGGAGAGAAGCTCCCAGGGTAAAACTGGGAAGGAACTAAGGGAGGGATGAGGAGGAAGAGGAGGAAAGGGAAAAAGGGAGGATGGAGGAGATGGGATAGGGATGGGGGGATTGGGAGGTAATTAGGTTCGGTCTGAGGAAGAAGACCAAAAGGTCCAATTCCTCAGACCGATAGCCTCTTTACCTCGTCAAGGAGCCCCCCTTAAAGAGGTTAGGTTAGCCAGTCGCCCATATGCTGCCGCAGTTATCTGGTTGATGTGTGCTTCCGGAGACGTGCTTGGTGTTATACTCACCCCAAGGTCTTTCTCCTTTAACGAGGTTTGCAGTCTTTGTCCACCTAGCCTGTACTCTGTCTGCGGTCTTATTTGCCCTTCCCCGATCTTCATGACTTTGCATTTGACGGGGTTAAATTCGAGAAACCAGTTGCTGGACCAGGTGTCCAGCATGTCCAAATCTCTTTGAAGTCCTGCCTGATCCTCATCTGATTTAATTTTCCTAATTAGTTTCACATCATCTGCGAACAGAGATACTTCTGAGTCTATCCCGTCCGTCATGTCATTCACATATACCAAGAATAGCCCTGGTCCTAGGACTGACCTCTGCGGGACCCCGCTCGTCACAGGCGCCCACTGTGATACTTCATCACGCACCATGACCCGTTGTTGCCTCCCTGTCAGGTAGTCTCTGATCCATTGCAGTGCCCTTCCTGTTACACACGCCTGATCCTCCAGCTTCTGCACTAATCTCACATGAGGAACTGTGTCGAAGACCTTCCTGTAGTCCAAGAAAATGCAATCAACCCACCCCTCTTTTTCGTGTCTTACCTCTGTTACTTTGTCATAGAACTCCAGAAGGTTTGTGACACAGGATTTGCCTTCCATGAATCCGTGCTGGTTGTCGTTTATAATCCTGTGCCGTTCCAGGTGCTCCACCACTCTCCTCCTGATGATATTCTCCATGACTTTGCACACTATACACGTAAGTGACAATGTTCTATAGTTTAGTGCCTCTTTTCTGTCTCCTTTCTTAAAAATGTGAACTACATTTGCCTTCTTCCATACCTCAGGTAGCTGCCCAGTTTCAAGGGCTGTGTTGAATATTGTGGTTAGTGGCTCACACAGCATCTCTGTTCCTTCTCTAAGGACCCACGGGAAGATGTTGCCCGGTCCCATCGCCTTTGAGGTATCAAGGTCACTGAGCAACTTCTTCACCTCCTCCTCAGTTGTGATTATGTCATCCAACACTTGGTATATTCCTTGTTGGTTTCCCGCTCTGTCATGTCTACCCAGGTTCCTACCTGTCTGAGCTGGGTGTACTCACCTAGTTGTACTCACCTAGTTGTGGTTGCAGGGGTCGATTCATAGCTCCTGGCCCCGCCTCTTCACTTGCCGCTACTGGGTCACTCTCCCTGTGCCATGATCTTTATCATACCTCTTCTTAAACCTATGTATGGAACCTGCCTCCACTACATCGCTTCCCAAACTATTCCACTTCCCGACCACTCTGTGACTGAAGAAATACTTCCTAACATCTCTGTGATTCATCTGAGTCTTCAACTTCCAACTGTGTCCCCTTGTTGCTGTGTCCCATCTCTGGAACATTCTGTCTTTGTCCACCTTGTCAATTCCTCTCAGTATCTTATATGTTGTTATCATGTTCCCCTTATCTCTGCTGTCCTCCAGTGTCGTCAGGTCGATTTCCCTTAACCTCACCTCGTAGGACATACCCCTTAGCTCCGGGACTAGTCTTGTTGCAAACCTTTGCACTTTCTCTAGCTTCTTCACGTGCTTGGCTAGGTGTGGGTTCCAAACTGGTGCTGCATACTCCAGTATGGGCCTAACGTACACAGTGTACAGGGTCCAGAACGATTCTTTATTAAGATGTCGGAATGCTGTTCTTAGGTTTGCTAGGCGCTCGTATGCTGCAGCAGTTATTTGGTTGATGTGCGCCTCAGGAGATGTGCCTGTTGTTATACTCACCCCAATATCTTTTTCCTTGATTGAGATTTGTAGTCTCTGGCCCCCTAGCCTGTACTCCGTCTGCGGTCTTCTTTGCCCTTCCCCAATCTTCATGACTTTGTACTTGGTGGGGTGAACTCCAGGAGCCAATTGCTGGACCAGGCTTGCAGCCTGTCCAGATCCCTTTGTAGTTCTGCCTGGTCCTCGTCCGATTGAATTCTTCTCATCAACTTCACATCATCTGCAAACAGGGACACTTCGGAGTCTATTCCTTCCGTCATGTCGTTCACAAATACCAGAAACAGCACCGGTCCTAGGACTGACCCCTGTGGAACCCCACTCGTCACAGGCGCCCACTCTGACACCTCGCAACGTACCATGACTCGCTGCTGTCTTCCTGACAGGTATTCCCTGATCCATTGTAGTGCCTTCCCTGTTACCCCTGCCCCTGTGTGTGTGTGTGTGTGTGTGTATAATCATATCCAAGACAGCGGCCGTGCTCATCCATTTTCTATTATGTTTATAATAGAAGAGTCCAACCTTGACTGACTAATGTTACGATACACTGTAGTCCGTAGCATCTTCTTGTTGTAGCTCTTTTCCACCATCAACAATTCTAGTGGTAACTTTATTATTTAGCTCATGCAACGCCTTAGGTTCAGTTCCAATTCAGTTTTCCTGGATTTTAGTTACAACTGATCAAATCGATTTTTTTCGGATTACCTTAAACACATGACTTTGAAGGACAAGTGCGATACAATCGTCTGGATTGTTGTTGGTGGTGAAGATAACTACAGTATAAAACACTTGCAAATACTTCGCAGGCCGTAGCGCCAGTTAACATTTTAACAACTACAGAAAATAGGTAAAACATTGGTTTTGCTGGAGAGCAGTTTCGGGCTCGATTCACTTCCGGTTTTCCCTGAGTTTAGTGGCAGTCGTTTCCAACCACAAGATGTATAAAAAGAAAACAATAAAAATTTCATCGTAGGATAAAATCCGATGACCATAAACATGTCACAATAACTTAATGTCGGCAAATCTGTGTAACATGTAAAATAAAGTGTTAACTTAAAGAGGAAATTATATTGGAGACAAGTAGGTTATTTATGGTGAGGGTAATGAGTAAGAGTGATGGGCAAAGAGGGTGCAGGGGAAGTGTCAGTGTAACTTGTCTGGACTTAATTACTTTGGCAAATGGGAAAAGTGGGGACATAACACATGGAGTTTAATGGGAAACCAGTAGGGAGCAGAGTTGAGAAAATGTGTATCTCACACACACACATACACACACACACACACACACACACACACACACACACACACATGATATTCCAGAGAGGTGACACAAAAACATTTGGAAGCTGAAGACTCAGATGAGTCAAAGGGATGTTAGGAAGTATTTCTTCAGCCATAGAGTAGTCAGGAAGTGGAAAAGTCTAAAAAGTGATGTAGTGGAGGCAGGAGCCATACCTAGCTTTAAGACGAGGTATGATAAAGCTCATGGAGCAGAGAGAGAGAGGACCCAGTAGCGATCAGTGAAGAGGCGGGGCCAGGAGCTGAGTGTCGACCCCTGCAACCACAATTAGGCGAGTACAATTAGGTGAGCGCGCGCACACACACAAACACAGGAGCTAAGACTCGACCCCGGCAACCACAGATAGGTGAGTACGGGAGGTGGTAATGGAGAACTTCATGCACCAACATGTTAGGATACAGATAGAAAGGAGAGAATGACTCAGAATGTCTGAACCTTGTAATCACCCTGAGTGGTTGCGACATAGGAAATATTACATATGAAAAGCCCTTCGGCGCTAGCGATCACATGGTCTTGAGTTTCGCATAGCTTGTGGAATTAAGAGTGGAGAGTGAAGCAACACGAGAAGTGAGAAGCCCAACTTCAAAAATAAAAATGGGACTACACAGGCATGAGGCAATTCCTGTATAAGGTGCAGTGGGAAGGAGAACTAGAGGGAAAGACAGTTAGCGAGGTGATTAAACATGTGGCCAGAAAGTACAGAAAGAATTTCGTAAATGAGGGCAATAGAAACACTAGGAAGACCAGTGTGAGCTTATGGTTTACCCATAAGTGTAGAGAAGCAACAACCAAATTAGAGAGAACATGGCAAAAGTACTGAAGGTAAACAATGAGTTGAGCCGAAGAACCAGAAACTGCTTTGCGTGGATAAGGAATGAGGCCCAGCGGTAATTCGATAATGACACAGCATCGAAAGCCAAAACAGAACCAAAGTTGTTATATAGCCACATGAAGAGCAAACCAACAGTCAGGTCACAGGTGATCAGGCTGAAGAAGGATAGCGGAGAGCTCAGAAGGACTGACCAGGAAGTTTCCGAAGAGCTCTGCACAAGACAGAAAGGCTTCCGGCAAACAGAGGAGGAGAAGAAACTGCTGTGTGTGCTAAATACCTCGAAGGCTGTGGAACCAGATAATATCTCTCCATGGGTCCTGAGAGAGGGAGCGGAGGCACTGTGCTTGTACCGCTAGCAACAGATATATAAAAGAGAGCAAATGTAGTTATATTTTTTAACAAACGAGACAGACAGGGAGCATTAAATTACAGAATAGTGTCACTGAAATGTATGGTATGTAACATTATGGAGAAGATTATCAAAAGTAAATTATTACAATAAAAAAGAAGCGCTAAACAACATGGGATATCAAAAGTAAAGTGGTGGAGCATCTAGAAAGGAATGGGTTCATACTTTCCAACAAGCACGGCTTCAAGGAAGGAAAATGCTGTGAGACAAACCTACTGGAGTTCTATGACAAGGTAAGAGAAGTAAGACAGCAGAGAGAGGGATGGGTAGACTGCATCTTTTTGGACTGTAAGGAGGCTTTCGACACAGAACTACACAATTGATTGGTACGAAAGTTAGAGGTGTAGGCAGGAATAACAGAAAAAGCACTACAGTGCATCAGGTAATTCCTGACAGGAAGGAAACAAAGAGTGATGGTACGTGACGAGGTGTCGGAATGGACACTTCTGGCGAGAGGGGTTCCATAGTGATGTATTTTGTCTATGTGAATGACATTCCAGAGTTGTCCCTGTTCGCAGACGATGTAAAAATAATGACGAGAATACGAGTGGTCGAGGACCAGAAAAGGCTACAAAAGTGATGTGGACAGGCTGTAAGCGTGGTCTGACAAACTGC